>SJYA01004202.1:0-37891 GCA_006410615.1 Neotragus moschatus
TTTCTTTGCTGTAAGTCTTATATTTTTTAATTAAATTATTTATGTATTATGGAAAAAAAATAAAAATTAAAAAAAAAAAGAAAATGAAAAAGCAAGAGAATTCCAGAAAAGCATCTGCTTCTGCTTCATTGATATGATAAAGCCTTTCACTGTGTGGATCACAACAAAGGGCGGAATATTCCTAAAAGAGATGGGAATACCAGACCACCTTACGGCCACCTACGAAACCTGCATGGAGGTCAAGGAGCAACAGCTAGAACTGGACATGAAACAACAGACTGATTCCAAATTGGGAAAGGAGTACATCAAAGCTATATATTGTCACCCTGCTTATTTAACTTACATACGGAGTACACCATGTGAAATGTCAGACTGGATGAAGCACAAGCTGGAATTAAGATTGCTGGGAGAAAAATCAATAACCTCAGATATGCAGATGACACCACCCTTATAACAGAAAGCGAAGGGGAACTAAAGAGCCTCTTGATGAAGGTGAAAGAGGAGAGTAATAAATTTGGCTTAAAACTCAGCATTCCAAAAACGAAGATCATGGCATCTGATTCCAGCACTTCATGGGAACAGTTGGGGAAACAATGGAAACAGTGATAGACTTTATTTTCTTGGGCTCCAACATCCAAACCTAGACAGCATATTAAAAGGCAGAGCCATTACTTTACTAACAGAGGTCCGTATAGTCAAAGCGATGGTTTTTCTAGTGGTCGTGTGTGGATGTGAGAGTTGGACCATAAAGAAAGCTGAGTGCAGAACAGATGCTTTGAACTGTGGTGCTGGAGAAGGCTCTTGAGAGTCCCTTGGACTGCAAGGAGATCCAACCAGTCAATTGTAAAGGAAATCAACCTTGAATATTAATTGAAAGGACTGAGGCTGAAGCCCCAGTGCTTTGACCACCTGATGGGAAGAACCAACTCAGGAAAGACCCTGATGCTGAAAAAGATTGAATGCAGGAGGAGAAGGGGATGACAGAGGATGAGATGGGTGGAAGGCATCTGTGACTCTGTGGGCGTGAGTTTGAACAAGCTCCAGGAGATGCTAAAGGACAAGGAAGCCTGGAGTGCTCCATTCCTTGGGATCACAAAGAGTCAGGCACAACTAAACGAGTGAACAACTACTTAAGCCTGATTTCTGTCTTGTCGTTTTGGGAATGTTCTCGTCATCTATTCTTTTTTTGTCCCCATGGTGCTGTGGGGAAAACAGACTGATTTGTCTATTAACTTCTTTTTTTTTTTTTTTTTATTAACTTCTTAAACGATGTTCAAATATAACTTTTGACTGATTCCCAGATCAAGTTACGGCTTTATTTCCTTCTTAGTTTTGAGATTTTCCTGCTTTCACAGACAAGCATCTACTTAATCCAGCTGATCTGCTGGATGTCCTTTGAGCACACCATTTCTTTCCTTTTGATTTTCTTGCCCAGCTTGCTCGTTCTGCTCCCATTTCCTGTACAGACATTATCTGTCACTTACTTTAAGTATTACTGTGAAGACTTGGGTCAGGTGTCATCCCGTCTCTGAAAGTGGGAAGCTGAGGCAGAAAGCAGCAAAATGTCTTTTTAAGAGACACTCATTCCTTGATGAAAACAAGTCCTGTGCCTTCACCTCCTGGGCCACCAGCTCTCACACCTGTGTCTCTAGCACAGACCTTCCCACCTGCACGTACAAATGCAACATGACACCTCTGGGGGTCATCTCAGGTTGTCCATGAGCGAAGTTCCCTAAACCTGCATCCACCATCTTCCCCGGCTCAGTAAATGGAGACCCTGTCCTTCCCCTTCCTCACCCCAAACACCGCAGTCTCCTCTTCTCCTACAGCCACACCCATCCCATCAGCAGGTCTTTGGACGCCGCCTTCAGCACGTGCTGGAGTGTGAGCCCATCTCTCCATTCCCGCTGCTCTCAGTCTGCTCCTGACCACCGTCGTCTCTCACCTCGGGTATTCTGGGAGCCTCCTCGCTTGTATCCACCCTCACCCTTCCCCACTTACTGTCTGTTTTCTGTAAAGCACAGGAGTGATTTCTTAAAACTTCAAACAGGTCCGTCCTCCCCCTCCTCCTGTTACTGGAGGCCCCAGGCTCCTCCTGCTCTGTCTCCACCCTCACTCCCCACATTCTCACTCCGCTCTCCTGCCTCNCCTTCCCCACTTACTGTCTGTTTTCTGTAAAGCACAGGAGTGATTTCTTAAAACTTCAAACAGGTCCGTCCTCCCCCTCCTCCTGTTACTGGAGGCCCCAGGCTCCTCCTGCTCTGTCTCCACCCTCACTCCCCACATTCTCACTCCGCTCTCCTGCCTCCTTGTCCTGAACCCCTTGGGTGTCTCCCCATGGCCCCTGCACTCACCCCTCCCTCTGTGAGAAGTAGCCTCTCCAGGTCTGCCTGAGCACCCTTCTCCAGATCTGCTCACAGGCCCTCTGAGCAGAGCCCTCCCCCCCCAGTGTGGACTCACTTTCCTCCCTCACTCTCCATCCCCCTGAGCTGGCTTCCTTTTCCTTCCTGTCCTCAGTACTTTTGCTCAGGTTAATTTGCCATATCGTCTGTTTCCATTGTGGAAAGAAACTCTAGCAGCCTTGTTTCTTCACAGCTGAGTTCATTGTGCCCAAAGCAATGCCTGTCATACAGTAGGTCCTCAGTAAATATCTGTTAAAATGGTCAAACGCACAGATGCTGTGCAAAACTATAGAATAAAAACAAATAAAAAGCACTGAGAGGATTTTTGTTTGTTTGTTTTTTTAATGATCAAGGTCACAGTTTAGTTACCCTGACTTATACCCACTGCTCCAGCTTCCCAGGTAGCTCGATGGTAAAGAACCCACCTGCCAGTGCAGGAGACGCAGGAGACACTGATTCGATCCCTGGGTCAGGAAGATCTCCTGGAGGAGNCTCACTTCCCTCCTTCACTCTCCATCCCCCTGAACAGGCTTCCTTTTCCTTCCTGTCCTCAGTACTTGCGCTCAGGTTAATTTTCCATATCGTCTGGCTTCCATCATGGAAAGCAGCTCTAGGAGGTTTGTTTCTTCACAAGTGAGTTCATTGTGCTCAGAGCAATGCCTGTCATACAGTAAGTCCTCAGTAAATATCTGTTAAAACGGTCAAATGCACAGATGCTGTGCAAAACTACAGAATGAAAACAAAAGACACCGAGAGGTGCTTTTTTTTTTTTCTTTTTTTAATGTTCAAGGTCACAGTTTAGTTACCCTGACTTATATCCACTGCTCTAGCCCCCAGGTAGCTTGGTGGGAAAGAATCCACCTGCCAGTGCAGGAGACGCAGGAGACACTGATTCGGTCCCTGGGTCAGGAAGATCTCCTGGAGGAGGAAACAGCAAACCACTCTAGTGTTGTTGCCTGGAGAACCCCAGGGACAGAGGAGCCTGACAAGCCCTAGTCCATGGGGTTACAAAGAGTTGAATATGACTTAGCAGCTGAGCATGTATGCATGTTAGTCAAATACTTGTGTGAGGAACTGATGCTAGAAGTGTAAGATGGCAGTAGAGCACAATTTATACCTTTTTCTTTTTCCCCCTTTTCTATCTGTATAGGATTTACAGCTTTTGAAGGAAGGAGAACAAACTGTGATAGGGGATGGAGGAACCCCGCTGAGTGAGGGACAGAAAGCCCGGGTCAGCCTCGCCAGGTGAGTGGGGTTTCACTTGCCATCTGCCCCTCCTCCTCCGCAGCTCCCAGTCTATGTGAGCAGGCAGACCCTGCTCACTGGGGTGTGAAACAAGGTCTTGGCCCTTTCCCTGGGCTTGTGGAAGGAACATGAAGTTGTTGGATGCCATCATGATTCAGAGATGAGACCCAGAGAGTGTGAAGTGTTCTCTCCTGACGTCTCTCTGTGTTTTCTAGAGCCGTGTATCAGGACGCAGACATCTACCTCCTGGACGATCCGCTCAGCGCAGTGGATGCAGGAGTCAGCAGGCACTTGTTCGAACAGTGAGTTTGCTCCTGTTTTCTATTGTTTCTTCTTTCCAAGAGCCCTGTAGGGATCAGGGAGGGGAGCTCAGGAAGGTCTCTGTGCTCCAGGAGACTCAGCTCCCGCTGCCCTTGTGTCCCTCCCTCCCTCCCTCCCTTCCCTCCACAGAAGATCCATCGTAGAGAAATCTTGCCTCATGATGAGGTCAGGACAGGAACATACAACAGGTGCTTCCAGTGTGTGGGGGCCAGTGGGGTCCATGCTTTAGGGAGTGACACATAGATGGCAGTTTCCCTCCTGCTACTTGCGGTTGATTACCAGACACTCCGGGTGGATCCAGACCCCAGGAGTAAGAAAGATGATGTAGGGGTTTTAAATCAGAGAGTGAGACTCTATAACCTGGCACTTGGCTGCCAAGTTTTTTCCTCCATCCTTTGCTTAAGGCACATTAGAAGTGAAGTTTTCAGTACTGACATACGGATTCCATGGAAAGACCCTGTTGGTTTATGCTTGTTATTGTATCACTTTGGAAATAAAGTCTTTATTAAGTCTAGACTTAATGAAGTCTAGAATTTGAGAATCAGGTATTCCACATCTGAGTATGATTTCAGTCATTTCATGTCATTTCATGGATGCTTACTAGAATTAGTACTTAGATCTACAATGTAGTGTCACCTGTAATCTGGCTTGAGTCTTGACTCTCATTCCTGTTTCTAAAATGTAGAACTTGACAGTGGGTCCTGGTTGACTATACAATGGCTAAAGTAGAACAACTCTGACGGTTTTCTGTGTATAATGTATCGTAACACACACTGGCTGAGGCCTCTTATGGAGTCTAGTCTGGGCTTTTTGAAAGCCTTGTGAACTTGTTTGTTTTTTTTTTTNGGCTTGAGTCTTGACTCTCATTCCTGTTTCTAAAATGTAGAACTTGACAGTGGGTCCTGGTTGACTCTACAATGGCTGAAGTAGAACAACTCTGATGCTTTTCTGTGTATAATGTATCGTAACACACACTGGCTGAGGCCTCTTATGGAGTGTAGTCTGGGCTTTTTGAAAGCCTTGTGAACTTGTTTGTTTTTTTTTCCCTAAAACAGCCTTCACATCTGCCCCATGGTCAGGTCGCTTGCTGTTGTTCACTTTGTTAAAGCCAATGAGCCTTCCAGCTGCAGTTATTAACTCCCTGCTGTGTACACTGAGATCAATGCCCTTACAGATGCTTCTGCACAAAACCTTAGTTTATAAGGAGGACGGTGAGCCAGGAGAGGGGAAGGACCCACACTGGGCAGAATAAGGGAGACTAGGATGCCCAGCTCTCATTCCTGCTTCTGAGGAATGTGTCTCTACTTGGAGCTTGTTAAGACAGATGCCTGGGGGAAAGCTCAGCAGAGTCGGGGTTTAGAGTGTTTTAATACAGGATAGTAAGAGCTGAATGTAAAGTGGAAGTGTCAGCTGGAGGCTTTCACTGAAGTTGGAAAGCTCCCTGTGCCCGGTGCTGGGTGGGAGGTACTGAAGCAAGAGCAGAAGCTCAGATGTGGATGGAGGAGAAAGCAAGGCTGGGAGGAGATCAGCAGGCACGTCCTCACCTGGAGGAGGCAGGGTGTGCAGCAGAGAGAAGCCCTTTGGGAATTCTGTCAGGTCCTGTGTTAGTTTCTTGCACTGTGTCTGTCCAGGCTGCTCTCACAGGAATCAGAGCTGGGTGGCTTACAAGTAACAGAAGTTTTTCTCATGGTTTTGGAGGCTGGGAAAGTCCAAGTCAGGGTGCTGAAAGATTCAGTCTGGTGAGGGTCCGATTCCTGCGGCCTCATGTGGTGGCAGAGCTGAGGGAGCCCTGTGGGTCCCCTTTATGAGGGCACTAATCCCTTTCATGGAGGCTCCACCCTCCATGGCCCCACCTCCCAATGGCTCCACCTCCTAATGCCAACACAGTGGGGATTAGGTCTCAATGTATGACTTTTGAGGAGGAAAACATTCAGTCTATAGCAAGTTGTCACAGATAGGGGTGCTCAAAGAATAGAAATTAAATTTCTCANTTCTGTCAGGTCCTGTGTTAGTTTCTAGCACTGTGTCTGTCCAGGCTGCTCTCACAGGAATCAGAGCTGGGTGGCTTACAAGTAACAGAAGTTTTTCTCATGGTTTTGGAGGCTGGGAAAGTCCAAGTCAGGGTGCTGAAAGATTCAGTCTGGTGAGGGTCCGATTCCTGCGGCCTCATGTGGTGGCAGAGCTGAGGGAGCCCTGTGGGTCCCCTTTATGAGGGCACTAATCGCTTTCATGGAGGCTCCACCCTCATGACCTGGTCCCTCCAGATGGCCCCACCTCCTAATACCAACACAGTGGGGATTAGGTCTCAATGTATGACTTTTGAGGAGAAAAACATTCAGTCTATAGCAAGTTGTCACAGATGGGGGTGCTCAAAGAATGGACATTAAATTTCTTACAGTGCTTGAGGCTACAGGTTCACGGTGTGGGTGGTCTGGTTCCTCCTGAGACCTCTCTCCTTGGCTTCTGACCGCATCCCCCCCATCCCCTCTCTGTGTCCTCACACAGTCGGGGTTTTCTCTAGTTGCAGCGGGCAGGGGCTACTCTCTAGCTGTGGTGCGTGGACTTCTCATGGCGATGGCTTCTCTCATTGCAAAGCCCAGGCTCTAGGGTATGTGGGCTTAGTAGTTGCGGTTCCTGGGCTCCAGAACACAGGCTCAGTAGTTGTGGTACATGGGCTCATATGCTTTGCATGTGTAGGATCTTCCTGGACCAGGGAGGGATTCCATGTCTCCTGCACTGGCAGGTGGATTCTTTGCCACTGAGCCACCAGCGAAGCCCCCATTTGTATATTTTTGCTTATATGTCTATTGCCTTAGGAGACTTGGAGAAGGCAATGGCACCCCACTCCAGTACTCTTGCCTGGAAAATCCCATGTACAGAGGAGCCTTGTAGGCTGCAGTCCCTGGGGTTGCTTAGAGTCGAACAGGACTGAGTGACTTCACTTTCTCTTTTCACTTTCATGCATTGGAGAAGGAAATGGAAACCCACTCCAGTTTTCTTGCCTAGTGAATCCCAGGGACAGGGGAGCCTGGTGGGCTGCCGTCTATGGGGTCGCACAGAGTCAGACACAACTGAAGCGACTCAGTAGCAGCAGCAGCAGCCTTAGGAGACTGACCTAAGGAAACATTGATATAATTTACGTCACAGAATGTTTTGCCTATAGTCTCTATTGGGAGTTTTATGGTGCCACGTCTTATGATTAAGCATTTAAGCCATTTTGAGTTTATTTTTGTGTGTGGTGAGGGGGAGTGCTCTAACTTCATTGATTTACATGCTTGTCTTTCTGTCCTTGTATCTTAGTCTCTTCATCTAAGCACACCAATCAGATTAGATTAGATCCAGTATAATTAAGGGTAGTGATTACCCCTTTAAAGTCCATGACACCAAAATCTAAAGTACTGATGACCCAGGTGACCACATGTGAATCTGAGGGGACATCATTGATTTACAGCAAGTCCAGAATAGCAAAGTAGAGACTTCAGCAGAGTCAGCAAATGTGAGCGGGAGGCCTGTGAGGAGCTCTGGGCTCTGGACACTAGGAGCTGGCTAGGAGCTAGGATTCCACATCCACTAAGCAGGCGTTGTTAGACTTTGGTGGAACCTGCCCTTGTATAAACGTGCTTAGTGTGGGGGTGATAAGAGCTGTGGAGATGGATGGTGGTGATGGCTGCACAGCAGTGTGAATGTACTTCGTGCCACTGAGTTTTATGCTTAAAATGGCAGAAACAGTAAATTTCATGTTAGGTATATTGTAACACACATACAAACCTGAATAGTGGCACAGAATCCTTGAGAACAGAGGGAACGGGGCAGATGACACGTGGTGTTGTCTCCAGCTCTCTGATCTGACCCCCCTTTCCCAGCCTCTCCCGTTCATGACTTGGTGAGTTTTCCCTTAGAGAAGTGCCTTGTGTCTTGTCACGAGTTCAGTGATAGGAACTCGTGCTGTGACAGAGATTCCCCACGCCCACCCTCCTGGCATCATGAGTGTCTCAGCCTCCTTGTTCCCAGCACCCCACCCTGAGCTCACTAACGTGTGTCACCCCGTCTTGTGAGCATCTGCACAAGTTCCCCATCAGGGCAGGAGCAGATTCTGCTGGTCATTGCATCCGTGTCACAGGGAAGGAGAGCAAGGCATCTGGGTGCCAAGTACAGGGTGCTGATCACAGAAGTTCTCCTGAGTTCTTTTTCAAACCCTGGAGATATTTATAAAATCCTCTCAAATATTTTGAGTGTTCCACTTTGGATATATATTTGATAGAAGCAAGCTTAAGACTGTTTGTAATCAGAAGCACATTCTCTAGGGAAACTCAAAGCAGAGAGCATGAAAGCAATTTAGGAAACCACTCAGCAGCAACTGGAGAGTGTTCTCAAGTCAGAATCAGATGGAACAATATGCTATGAGATATGGTGGTCGTGTGGAAGCCTGGTCATGGGGAGGGTTTTGTATTAAAACTGAATGAGTCACACTTCTACTTGCTGTTAAGAGTTTCCTTTAGTCATGAATTTATATCCATGGACATTGAGGTTCATGACAGTTACAGCTTTATGCTGTGAACATAGTGGATTCTATCAGCTACAGGTGAGGGTCTTACGTGAACTGATGCAGCGTCACCTGTGTCCAGCCATGGATCCCATCCCGGTTCAGTTGCACATCACCAGACCCCGCCTCCTGCGTCATCAGATCTTGGGGTCTGTTCTGATCAGACTCCCATGCTCCTGTCTACACAGCTCACCCTCCTGCTCCAGTCCATCACGGACACCCCTACCCCATTCAGGAAGCAGCTCCAGGTCCTCAAACAGGCTTCTTTGCCATCTTCCACCCTCAGCCTTTCCAATTTGTCCCCACACCCACTTGGTGTCCATCTGTGCTGGCTCTGTGGGTGTCCTTTCTCACCCCTTGTGTCTGTACATACTGGTCCGTCTGTCCAAGAGCCAGGGAGCAGTGTGCCAGGACACAGAAGGAAGGTGCAAGACGGGACCTGACATTCCCACCTACTCCTCCAGGGGTGCCCGTGCCCTCTGTATTCCCTCAGCCCTCAGTGGGTGCACTTGACCATTTATGAGTCCCCCTGTCACCCACTGTAGCTCAGTTGGGAAAGATTCTGCCTGCAGGGCAGGAGACCTGGGTGCAATTCCTGGGCCGGGAAGATCCCCTGGAGAAAGAAATGGCAACCCACTCCAGTACTCTTGCCTGGAAAACCCCATGGACAGAGGAGCCTGATGGGCTAAAGTCCGTGGGGTTGAAGAGTCAGACACGACTTAGCCACTAGACCACCACCACCACCTGCCACCCATAAACTATGAATGCAGGAAGGTGCCTCAGCCCAGCGTGTTCTGTCCCAGGAACCCTGCACCTGCTGAGCCTTCTTCCAGGATGTTTCCCCAGAGAGTCTCAGGGCTCTCATGTCTCCACATCTCAGACAGCAGCTGCCCTTGTTTTTCCTTGAGAGCATAGGTCACAGCCCAATAGCGCATTTTCTATATTTATTTACTGTGTCCTCTACACGGTACAGAGTATTGTCTTTTATCTTGACGTGTGGGTGGATCCTTAGCACTTAGGGCAGTGCCTGGATCCTCAGCAAACCTCTGCTGATTGAATGAATGGAGGTGGGGCCTCTGTCTGTCTGTCTTGTATCGCCTCCAGCACCGGGTGTGTTCCCTCTTAATAGAGCCCTCATATAGGATGATATGTGGGATTACAGGATTAGCACAGCCTTTATATTGGAATAACTGTTATACAACTTGTTGCGGACTCAGTCATTTCTGTGGCATGACTTGGAAATCTTTAAAAACTTGGAAAATAGTGTATTTTTCTAGTGATTTGGATAAAAGCATCATTTAGGAAAAATTCAAAGCCATTAACTGATCTCTTCATTGTAATTATTTGTATTACCTCATCTGTGATGGGATGTTAGGAAGAAAACATCTTAAAGCTTTTGGGTTGGTTCATCTTGGGCACAATACTGTTATGCCCAAGGTCCGAGTCCCCAAAACTGAGAGAACAAAACCTCCACAGCAATCCAAAAGCAAAAAGGGGTTTATTGCTAGCTCGAGCTACGGCCCAAACCGCATCCAGCATAGTGGAATGGAGCAAGAGCACTGAGCCCTGAATTACAGCAGTATTTATAGGTTTAGAAGAAAGACAGGGAATTGACAAAGGCGGATTGGTTGCAAGGGTTTCCGGGCATCTACTAATTGGCTAAATTTTTGTGCACATGGGCTTTCTTGGGAGATGTCCATTATGTCCTGACAGGCTCAAACCAGGCTATGGGAAACATGCTAATTGGTCAAGTCCTGACACCCACGGAAGATGATCTCAGTTCCTCCTAGGCGATATCAGCTTCTTGATAAATGGAACTCAGGCCTTAAAGCCTGTCATGGCATATGTTAGGTCCTAACAAATACCCTGTCAGATTTGATTAACATTTAGGGATTATTGGCAGGTAATTATGAATTAAGGAGAAAGTATTCTGATTTAATACTAAATTTTTAGTTCTAAGTTTGAAAAGGTGTTAGTCACGAAACTTTGGTATAAAAGCTGAGCTAACACATGTCAAAACGTAAAAATGAATCCTTTTGGACTTAGTGAAGGGATGGTGTATGTGTTTACATCCCAGGGTCTTGTTTCTGATTACAGACTCAGTGTCCAGAGTGTCCCCTTAAGAGTTTTCTGACCCGCATCCAAAGCACATGACTGCTCGTGGTTAGGGAGGAGTGGAAAAGAAACCTGACATTTGCTGAGTAGATTGGTGGTTTTATTTCTCAGAACACATGGATGAGTTGTCATTGATGTTCTAAGATGAAGAAACTGAGGTTAATCACTTGTCTGATGCCATCAGTCTCGTGAGAGGGACTGAGCTTCAGTCTGCTGCCTCCAGACTCTCCATCTGACTCACTCACAGGCTGAGCTCTGGCCCAGGTTCCTGAGATTTGCTCTGCAAGGGCCTTGGGCTGCAAGAGTACCTACCTGGGGCCCTGCTTGTGGTCACTGGGGCCCTAGGCTCACACATTTTCTTCCCTGGAGGGGTTGCGGACCCTGTGGGATGACACTGGGACTGAGTCCCTAGGGGTTTACATTTGAAATGTAGGAGTAGTTTTTTTTATTTTTATTTTTTACTATGAAAACAATTTAAGGTTGAATAGTAAGGGGTGTTGGAGAAGACAATGACAATCCACTCCAGTACCCTTGCCTGGAGAATCCCATGGACAGAGGAGCCTGGTACACTGTGGTCCATGGAGTCGCTAAGAGTCAGACACCACTGAGCGACTTTACTTTCCCTTTTTACTTCCATGCATTGGAGAAGGAAATGGCAATCCACTCCAGTGTTCTTGCCTGGAGAATCCCAGGAACGGGGAGCCTGGTGGGCTGCCGTCTATGGGGTCACACAGAGTCGGACACGACTGAAGCGACTTAGCAGCAGCAGCAGTGAGAGGTGTCTTGTCTAAGGGAACTGGTGGGTGCTCTGAGTCATTGGGTGATTTCCACTGTGATTTGGGCCATTTGGATTCTGTTCTTTTACTTTCATATTTGGAAGGTGTTCACTCCAAATGAGAAAAGACTTGCTTGCTGGATGGAACTGGGAATGTTGTAGTGACTGATAGAGGCCACTATGGCCTTCATTTTCTATCTAATATTCTTTGGGAACAAGTGTCTAGCAAATGTACTCTGGCAAAGGTTACCAAGAATCTATTAATTTTTTGTTTTGAATATTTGCATCACTAATTATAAATTATCACCTAGAAAGCTGTCTAAGAATGTACACATTTTTAAATGACATGGATCCCTCTTCCCCTATTCCCAAATAGCAATAAAATAGTGTTTCAGTTTAGTCAAATTTTGAAATCTCAGTATTACTCAGTTGTTTTCCCTTATGAAACATGCAAATAATTGTTAAACTGAGTTTTAGAGGAAAAAACTTAGCTGTTTTTGCTTCCTTCTCTAGACTGGTTTTAAGAATTTTTTATAGCACTAGATTCAAATTTGCTGCAGATAAATTAAGAGCCTAGTTGGATTGATTGATTTATGTTTATTTAATTCTTATTATTGATTTGGTATTTAAACTAAAGCTCTTTCACTGCTGTGTGGTCTTTGTCTCACTGTTTTAAGAATATAGGTTTTCAGTTTGAGGCATTTCATTAATGTGCTTTTGCTTGCTGTGCCTTTTACGTTTGTAGCTGTGTTCATCAGGCCTTGAAGGAGAAGATCACATTCTTAGTCACTCAGCAGCTGCAGCACCTAAAAGATGAAAGTCAGATTCTGATACTGAAAGATGTAAGTAATTTCTAGAGATCCGTGGAACTGCGAGCACTCAGGTGTGTTGAAGGGCAGACCTCCCCGCAGATCACTCTCTTTGGGTTCATGGTAAATGCCCTCTTCTCCCTCAGTTTTTTGCCCTCTTCTTCTCAGAGCTGGTGTTCATGCCTTGGAGGATGAACCTAAAGCCCTGTAGAAATGTCACTATTACACTCTAAGCCACATAAACCTTAAAGTGTATAAAAGTACAACCACAGGGCTATTGAATCATCACTATTCTAATGAAATTTGTTAAGAGTAATGTTGCAGTTTTATTTAGAACTTTTTACTTTCCTCTTCCATGACTTAAGTCAAAGTGTATCACTTAGACATTAGAGATTCTAAGATCTGTTGGTATCCAAGTGATTGTATACATAGTTTGCCAAAAGAGCATATTCCATTAACTCCAGAAGCGAGGTTGGGTAGCCGAGCACCCGGGTTAGAGACACGCTCTCTGCTGGTGTCTCCAGCCGCTGGTCTCCCTGCCCAGGTCTCTGTGTGCCCGATACATGTGGGAGCCTGTGCAGCAGGAGGACAAGGCCCTGCCCTCACGGGGCTCCTGTTCTTATGGGGAGGATGTNTAAATCATCACTGTTTTAATGAAATTTTAAAAGGATAATGATGCTATTTTATTTAGTCAATGTGTACTTTTTAGAAATTAGCTTAAGTAAAAGTGTATGATTTAGAAATTAGAGATACTAAGACCTGATTGTATCCAGGTGATTGTTGAACATAGTTTGCCTCAAGAGCATCTTCCATTAACACCAGAAGCGAGGTTTCATAGCTGAACACCCAGGTCAGAGACGCCCTCTCTGCTGGTGTCTCCAGTCGCTGGTCTCCCTGCCCAGGTCTCTATGTGCCCGATACATGTGGGAGCCTGTGCGGCAGGAGGACAAGGCCCTGCCCTCCCGGGGCTCCTGTTCTTATGGGGAGGATGTGACAGAGAGAGGTGGGCTGACATCCTGGCTGCCTCCCTGGGGAGCTGGTGCCTCACGGGGTCTGAGTGACATGAAGGTGGGGGCCATGCAGTCACCAGGGGGAGGGGGTCTCCGGCAGGGGGCCCTAAGGAAGGAGCCAACCTGGCAGGTTGGAGGAACGGCAGGAAGACCAGCGTGTCTGAGGAGAGTGAGCAGGGGGACGGGAGGGAGCTGATATCCAAGGTGTGGGCAAGGGACCGGAAGTGGGATGGAAGCCTTGGACGGTCCAGAGCAGAGAAGCAATGTGGTCTGATGTAACAGTTAAGAGAGTCCTCTGATGGTCACTGGAGGGGGGACATCAGAAGCAGTTACAAGTCTTAGTAAATCTGAGGAGACAGAAGTGTGGGCTCAGGCTAGGGTATCACTTTTTAGAGCTGCAACAAAGTACTACAAACTGGGTGACTTAAAAAAGCAGAAGTTTATCATTTCCCTGTTCTGGAGGCTATAAGTCCCAAATCCAGGTGCTGGCAGGACCGTGCTCTCCCTGGAGGCTCCAGGGGAGAATCCTCCCCTCCAGCCTCTGGTGCTCACTGGCCTTCCTTGTGTCCCTTGGCTTCCAGCTGCAGCGCTGTGCTCTCTGCCTCTGATGTCACGTGGCTGTAGTCCCTGTGTCTGTCTGGGTTTCTTTGGTCTTACTGGATGTAGGGTCACCCTGCTCCAGGTGGCCTCATCTTGAGTACATCTGCAAAGACCTTGTTTCCAAATAAGGTCATGTTTATGGGTGTCATGTTTGAACTTATCTTTTTGAGGAGGGGAGCACCATTCAACCCACAACTCCTAGCATGGTTGGGGGTGGGATGGACATGAGTACAAATTGTTCAGACTTAGTGATTACTTGCTTCAATCCTTTGCTTGTTTGCCTCTGGGCCTCAGGACCTCTGTTGTTAACCCCTGACTGTTCCAAGGTCCTGGATCAAATCCTTGACTTAGGAAATGAATGTCTGCTCTAAGAAAGATTATTAAAACTCCTGCCTCTCTAGATTATTATTGACCCCTGCCTCTCTAGAAGCAGTTCCCTGTGTGGACTCCTCTCCACTCCTCTAGGAATGGGGTGGGGAAGGGCTAAGGTTTCTCAAGCTTGAGGGCAGTTGGTTTCATGTGCAGGGGGGGCGAGTCTAGTGTGTAAACCAGTGCTGACAGGGTTATGAGCACAGGATCAGTGGGCAGGAGAATAACCTCTCTTGCCAGTCCCTAGATGTTTAAGGGTCCTCTTATTGCTTCCTTTGAGGACGCCGCCTCCAGTTTTAGTACTAACAAAATAACCATTTGTCCCCTGGTGCGCACCCCTGGATGGGTTGGAGTCCATCCTCACTGTCTGGTCCCTCTCTCACAGCAGAGTGGGGATGGCTGCCCCCTTGTCCCCTTGGAATTGTCAGCGCTTGGCTGCTGAGTGAAATTGCTGTCTTTGTGCTGTCCTTTCATCGTGCATATTACAGATATGAAGTGGAGAGTGGTGGTTTCATTAAAGAGGTGTGTGGACTTTGCCTCCCGAGTGGAACAAGACACACTATATCCTGCATGGTTTTCTAGCTCTGCAGTATCACGTGGTACCCAGAGGCTTCATTGGTTTCCTCCCAGGTGCTCACCTCAGGGGCTACAGTGAGAGGGGTCATCTCCCTCCACCTGACCTGCTGTAACCAGAGCTGCTCTCATTTGGTTAGTTTTGCATCCTGAGGTTTTTTTTCCCCTAATGTTTTATTTGTCACAGAGTGAATCAGCCGCATCTAGTTTCATGGGTGAGACAATAGTGAAACATCTGCACACTATTTTATATGACTTTGTAAGGAAGGGAAACTGTACAAGGATGTGTCACACGTGTTCAAAGAGCATGATTAGATTCAGTTCAGTTCAGTCGCTCAGTCATTGGAAAAATGATTAGATTGGCTGAGGCTTAAGCAGCTGCCTGACTGGGGAATCCTGGTTGGCTGCTTGTGGCTGGTAGTTCCTAAGTTTTTTCTCAGCTCTGAGTGCACTGATTCTGGCTTAGGTGTTAGTTTGTGAGCACAGACTGCCAAGGCTTTAGAGCCACCTCAGCCCCATGGTCTCTTTGCTTAATTACTTTTACAGGTGGAATATTGAATTCCATTGGGAACTTCCTGAGTTTGTGGGGCAGTTGTAGAGACCAGGGAGAGGCATCTCTCTGTCCAGGGCTGGGTCCTAAATGTCTTGTCCCCCCTGGGACTTGACACTATGACAGGAGTCAGCAAATATTTGATGACTGACTCTTACCTATAAGCAGGTGTGCTTGTGCCCACCTCTCTGTCAAGTTTAGCTTTCTTTCCAACAATATTCTCCCCAATTGACTGCTTTTTTATAAGCCTACTTCTCACATGAGGCTTCTGTCAGTTTGCATGTTGTCTAAAAGACTGTACTGATCCTCCCACCAACTTCTGTACTTCTCGCTTCCCTGAGGGCCCACAGCAGTTATGTCAATGTCCTCCATTTTTAACACATGAGCCCACATTTCTTTCACATCCTCCAGCACCTAACACAGGGTTGGGCAGGGAACAGAATGCTCTGTGTTGAGTTGACTGTACTAGTTTTCTCAAGAGTTCTAGACCTAGGGGTCATTTTTTCTCCAAAATTATAATTTAAGACCAGATAACTTTTCCTGATTAATATTAGGTTGGTTTAATATTATTGAATGTAAATTAATTCCTCTCAAACTTTTTTATTTTAGGGTAAAATGGTGAAAAGGGGGACTTACACCGAGTTCCTGAAATCCGAGGTAGACATTTTGTCCCTTTTTGAGAAGGGGAAGGAGCCGTCTGAACCGTCTCCAGTTCCAGGAGCTCCCACTGTGATCTCTGAGTCTTTGGTTCAGTCTCTCCAGTCTCCCAGACCCTCATTGAAAGATGTGGCTCCAGAGGACCAAGATGTGAGTTTCTCACCCTGCAGGGTGCCTGGGTCTGTCTGCTCTTGGCGGCCTCACGGACCTTCAGTCTGCTCTGCTCATGTCTTCATTTGTCCCAAACTAGACCATAAGGTTCCCAAAGTCTTATTCCATGGGACTGGTAGAGTCACAAGAGTATGAAGGGAGCAAGCCCTTAGGGTGTAGGATAAAGAATCTTATGGAGATCAGGAGTGGGTGCACTGTTGTCAGTTTCTGGGTGAATGTGGCTCACACTGACTGAGAACTCTTCAGTTTACCTTAGTTACATCCTAGTCATGCTGGTGACCCCCAGCTTCCCTTATGCATCCAGAGGCTTAATGTGAAGACCCCCTTAGACTGAGTCCTGCTGTGACCACCTTAAATCAGCTACTTTTCCTATATGTTGGAATATTCTGGCACTGCAGCTGACTGGCTGTATTATTTTGCCTTGGTGTCAGATGGTTTGTGATTAGGCCAGAGGTAGTGTGTGTAAAGGACCTGACTCACAGCAGACACTTTGTAATTAGTTCCCAACTTCCTTTCTTACCCTTCAATGCTGAGACCTACATTTTATCCACCTTGAATCCCAGTGGTCAGCATAGAGCCCTGGACATCCTTGGTCCATGAGACTGTATAATCCATTCTGAGTCCTCCAGACAGAAATACGGAAATGGACTAAATCTCCCTTGAAAACATCCACAGGTATTCCGTCCAAAGCTTCACTGTCGAGACCCAGGAGCCTGGATGTTTCTAACTTCTGTTCAGATTAGTCCCTCACCTTCCACACTCGGGAATCACTCTCTGAAATTTAGAGACCAAATAGATTTGGATCATATGCTTGTCTCTTGCTATCCAAACTCATATTAGTCCAGCTCACTCTGTAAACTCAGTTTACTGTGTTTGGCTAGTATTTTGAGCCCTAAGTATGTTGTTTGTTCCTGTCATTGAGTGACACCATCATCTGGAGGGATACACTAGTTCCATATAATTCTGTGTGTTATTTTGGAAGAAGCTTCTGCATTTATACTTGACTCAAGTGGACTGTGCTTGTGCTCAGAGTCTTGATCTACTTGAAGCATAGCTACCCAAACGTGAATGACCTCATGCAAATGATGTTTCCTTATTTGTAGTAGATTCCTAAGAGTAGAATGGCTGGGCCCAAAGGTAAATGCACACATAGTTTCACTAGATATTCCCACATCCTTCTCCAGAGGAGATGGACCAGTGCATGAGATGTGTCTTTTTCTCCATAGCTTTGCAGTGGAGGACATTGTTGGACTTCTGAAATTTGGGGGTTCTTTATTGAAAATTTCATCTCTAACTGCCATTTTTCCCTCCCAGACTGAGAATATACAGGTTACACTACCTCTAGAGGACCATTTGGAAGGAAAAGTTAGTTTTAAGACCTATGGGAATTACTTCACAGCCGGTGCTGGCTGGCCTGTCATCATATTCCTTATTCTAGTAAACATCACAGCTCAGGTACGTAAGGGTATGTATTTTGGTTTGTGCACTCAGCGTGATGTTTATGTACTATTTATACTGTATTTTATAAATATTTTAAAATATGTGTATCTCAAAAAACTGGCCCCTGAAGTTGTGAGATCTAGCTGGGTGAATGTGACATTGCTCTAAGGGCCTTGACTGACTGGATGAGGCCACCACAGTGTGGAGGGTGATCTCCTCTACTGAAGTTCTCATGATGGATATGAACCACATCCACAAAATAGCTTCACGGCAACATCTAGACGAGTGTTTGGTGAATCACTGGAGACTGGCCTGGCCATGCTGGCACAGAAGACTGACCATCACAGTACCTGTCAAGCTTTTTCCTCTGAAAAACCTCAGCATCTATATTGTTATTGCATTTTGTAGTCCACTTGGATTTGCTGTGAACTATGTTATTTGTGGGGACCAAAATAAGTGAGGCTTACTGATGTGTGTACATGACAGGCTGTATGGGAAAAGGGGATATGTTTTAGAGATATTAAAATGCAGCATGCCCTTCCCTGACCTGTGGTCATCTGGGGTGTGGGGTTTGATGCAGGCCTGAGCTGGAAGGACCGCCTCCGTGTTCTGGAGCCTTTCCATCCCAAGCCTAGTGAGCGGGGTGAGAGGGCTTAGTAATGTCGGTGTCTGAGTGACTGTTGTTTCCTGCTCCAGGTTGTCTACGTCCTGCAGGATTGGTGGCTTGCAGACTGGTGAGTGATTCCTGGTCTGACCCAAAGTGCTGTGAAATGTATATGAAGCCTCACTTTCCCACAGGCATGGGGGAGGTGGTGCTTGTTCAGCCTCCTCTTCTGACCCTCACGTAGTTTCCTGAAGGAAAAGTAAACTTGATGGTGGAACATGACCCTCCCGAGGTGTTTCCCCATGTTTGGCCCTTTAGCAGCTTCTTCACAGACAATTTTGAGAACTGAAAGTCGTGATTCAAATCTTTAAAAGGGAGACAAACACAGAGCCTCATGATCTGGGAAACACTTTTCAACATAAACCATGTCTCTGGAATCAAATTATTTTTTTTCTTTAATTTTTATGTAAATTCTTTTTATATCTATAATGTAGTATTTTTTTCTTTCCTGTTCCATAGGGGGAATATACAAAGAGACCTGTATTTTAAGGTACATGGAAAAGAAGATACACTTTTTATCCTTGATCTGAACTGGTACTTTACAGTTTATTCAGGTAAAGTTGAATCTTCTAGTCCATTATATGAGAGTCTGAGGTGTTTACAATGAGGCTATGTGAGCAGCTAGGGCCTCCAGGAGTAATTCAGTAATGTCTTATGAGACTAAGAGTCTGAGTTGCATTTACACTGTGAATTATCTAGAATGATTAGTTTTAAAATCTAGAAATCTAGAAGAAAGAGGTTGAATGAAGACTCTTAATCTACTGTGCACTGGGTTTTGGAACTTAAACCAGGATTGCACATTATGAAAATCAGCCACTGGAAATATGTGGCTATTGTCTATTCTAATAAGCCTTTTAGCTAAATTTTGTATCATCGTATGAGTGGGCAAGGAGATTAGAAAAGGATCCCCATCCTGTGGTTCAGAGTGTTCTAATTCCATCTGAATAAATCCTGGCTTTTATTGATCTTACATGAAATTCTCTGGCAGCAAGGGTCCTGAAATAAAAGTGTTATTGCCTTGTAGGTATGCAGACTTCCACACTGCTCCTCTCTTGGGCTTCACTAATTACTTCAGAAGCTAAGCAGGAAGTAATCCAGTGTGTAGGATTATTTTTTTAATGTAAATTTATGTATTTTAATTGGAGTTTAATTAATTTACAGTATTGTATTGGTTTTGCCATACATCAACATGAATCCGCCATATATGGAATTTAGAAAGATGGTAACGATAACCCTGTATGCGAGACAATGTGTAGGATTAGAAATCCTTCTCTTTCTTACCTTGAGATCACAGTGTTATCTCATCCCCAGCTGTGTGATTGATTTAACATTTGGCTTGCCAGACTAATAAAATGACCCTGTCTATTCACAGGAGTGTTTAAAATTTATATAGCATTCATCTTCACCTAACATTTTAAATATCTTCTTCCATTCACCTGTTGATGGACATCTAGATTGCTTCCACGTCCTAGCTTTTGTAAATAGTGCTGCTGTGAACCTTGAGGGCCATGTGTCATTTGGATTATGGTGTCCTCAAGATATTGCCCAGTTGTGGGATTGCTGGGTCATATGGTAGTTTTATTCCTAGTTTTTTTTTTTTTAAAGAATCTTCATACTGTTCTCCATAGTGGCTGTATCAATGTACATTCCCACCAACAGTGTAAAAAGTTTCCTTTTCTCCACACTCTCTCTGGCATTTATTGCTTGTAGAATTTTTTGATGATGGCCATTCTGACTGGTGTGAAGTCCTACCTTATTGTAGTTTTGATCTACATATGGATGTGAGAGTTGGACTATCCAGATAGCTGAACACTAAAGACTTTATGCTTTTGAACTGTGCTGTTGGAGAAGACTCTTGAGAGTCCCTTGGACTGCAAGGAGATCCAACCAGTCCATCCTAAAGGAGATAAGTCTTGGGTGTTCATTGGAAGGACTGATGTTGAAGCTGCAGCTCTAATACTTTGGCCACTTGATGTAAAGAGCTGACTCCTTGGAAAAGACCCTGACACTGGGACAGACTGACAGCAGGAGGAGAAGGGGACGACAGAGGATGAGATGGTTGGATGGCATCACTCACTTGAGAGACTTGAGTTTGAGCATGCTCTAGGAGTTGGTGATGGACAGGGAAGCCTGGCAGCCTGCAGTCCATGGGGTTGCAAAGAGTCAGAACTACTGAATTGTGACTGAACTGAATTGACCTGAAAAATTAGTGACATTGAACATTTTTTCATGTGCCTTTTGGCCATCTGTCTGTTTTCTTTGGAAAGTGTCTATTTAAGTCTTCTGCCCATTTTTTTGATTTTTTTTTTTTTTTTTAGTTACATGAGCTGTTTGTATATTTTGGAAATTAATCCCTTAAAAATTGCTTAGTTTGTAGATATTTTTTCCCCCTTATCAAGGTTGTCTTTTCATCTCATTTGTGGTACATATATACACTGGCATATTGTTGTTCTGTTGCTAAATCATGTCTGACCTCATTTTCAACCCCATGGACATAAGCCTACCAGGCTCCTTTTCCATGTGGTCTCCTAGGCAAAAATACTAGAGTGGGTTGCCATTTCCTTCTCCAGGGGGTCTACCTGATCCAGGGATTGAACCTGCATCCTCCATTGGCACGCAGGTTCTTATCACTGAGCCACCAGGGAAGCCCACACAAGAATGGTTCTTTACCACTGAGCTACCAGGGAAGCCCACACTGGGATATTACTCAACCATAAAAAGGAGCAAAATTGGGTCATTTGTAGACATGGATGGACCTAGAGTCTGTCATACAGAGTGAAGTAAGTCAGCAAGAGAAAAACAAAAATGCACAATTAACACATGTATGTGGAATCTAGAAAAAATGGTACAATATAGATGCTATTTGCAACAGTAAGGAATAGAGACCAGTGAGTTATTTCTGGTCTGACCCAAAGTGCTATGGAATCTACACGAAGCTCACTTTCCCACAGGCGGGGGGAGGTGATGCTTGTTCAGCCTCCTCTTATGACCCTCATGTAGTTTTGTCTGAAGAAAAAGTAAACTTGATGGTGAACGTGACCCTCCCACGGTGTTTCCGCATGGCTGGCCCTTTAGCAGCTTCTTCGCAGATGATTTTGAGAACTGAGAGTCATGATTCAAATCTTTAAGAGGGAGACAACACAGGGCCTTGTGAGCTGGGAAACACTTTTCAGCATAAAATATGTTTCTTGAATCAAAGTATTTTTTAAATATTTGTGTAAATTATCTTTATATATATAAAATATAATAATTTTTAGTTGTAAAAATGTAAAGAAGAGATGGTTGACTCTGGTTAAGGGGGTAAGTTAGAAAATTAGGGTTGATTTATCTACACTACCATATGTAAAACAAATAGCTAGTGGGAAGTTGTTTTTGTATAGCACAGGGAGCTCAGCTTGGGGCTCTGTGGTGACCTAGAGGGGTGAAAATGGTGGTGGGGAAGGAGGTCCAAGAGAGAGGGGATATTTGTATAATGTAGCTGATTCACTTCCGCGTACAGCAGAAAGTAACACAACATTGTAAGACAGCTATACCCCAATTAAAATTTTTTTTAATTTAAATATTCCCACAGGAAATGTTTGTACAAGCTTTCTACAAAAAGTGATTTATATGAAAAATCCACTTGTTGAAATTTGGTATTTGTTTTATTGATCACTTGCTAAGAAACTTAAAGCCATTAGCTGTTTACCTTCTAAATTGGTGGATTATGTGGACTTAAAAAGGAGGAAGGGATTCTGTTACATATTCATATAAGATGGTGGGCGGCAAATGCCTGTTGATGGAATTCAGGAATTTGAGCAGCTTTCAGAATTTAAATAACACCAATGTGTTATCTGAATGGAAAAAAGTACTTGATAGAATATTTATCACAGAAGCTATCCCCACTCCATTTACCATTGTGAGCTGAAGAGATGTTTGGAGGGCTGTTTTGATTCATAGCTGTCTGATGCATAGTAGTGATATTTTCTGTCGCTGAAAAGACATACATTTAAATGATGATATTCATTTACAAATGCTTTATGTTTCTATAAATCACTTAGTGAGAGATTAGTTGCTAACTTAGATTATTACCTCATATCAAAATCTAATTTGTAGTTCCTTCCAGTTCAGTTGTTTAAGGGATGGTCCTCTTACAACTTAACATGATCTTTTCATACTCTTTAAAGCTACTTGGGCATAGAAGTAGTTACTTTTTAAATTTATTTTTAAAAGTTTTACTAATTTTTATTACAGTATAGTTGTAGCATAACCATATTTTTTTACTTTCTGCTGTTCAGGAAAGTGAACCAGTTATACATATACCTATATCCTCCCATTTTTTGATTTCTTTCCCATTTAGGTCACCACAGAGCACTGAATAGAGCTCTCTGTGCTATACAGTAGGTTCTCAAGTAGCAACTTTACATGAAAGTAAATAGACACTTACTTGTAATTAGATGTTTGCAAGGAAATGCTAAGTCTTTTCTCTTGTTCCCTGTTAATTCATGTGTTGGCTCTAAGGCATACCAGAGTTTTAGATTATAGGACATACTGTAAGTAGTAATATTTGAAATGAGGGGAAAGGAAGATCAACTACTTTTTATCAGTTTAGTTCAGTCACTCAGCTGTGTCTGATTCTTTGTGACCCAAGGGACTGTAGCATGCCAGGCCTTCCAACATCAGGCCCTGCAGCATCACCAACTCCCAGAGTTTACTCAAACTCATGTCCATTGAGTTGGTGATAGCATCCAACCAACTCATCCTCTGTCATACGCTTCTCCTCCCACCTTGAATCCTTCTCAACATCAAAGTCTTTTCAAATGAGTCAACTCTTCACATCAGGTGGCCAAAGTATTGGAGCTTCAGCTTCAGCATCAGTCCTTCCAATGAGTATTCAGGACTGATTTCATTTAGGATGGACTAGTTGGATCTCCTTGCTATCCAAGGGACTCCCAAGAGTCTTCTCCAACACCACAGCTCAAAAGCATCAAGTCTTCAATGCTAGCCTTCCTATGGTCCAACTCTCACATCCATACATGACTACTGGAAAAACCATAGCCTTAACTAGATGGACCTTTGTTGGCAAAGTAATGTCTCTGCTTTGTAATATGCTGTCTAGATTGGTCATTACTTTTCTTTCAAGGAGTATGTGTCTTTTAATTTCATGACTGCAGTTACTATCTGCAGTGATTTTGGAGCCCCCCAAGAAATAAAGTCTGCCACTATTTCCACTGTTTCCCCATCTATTTGATGGGACCAGATGCGTGATCTTAGTTTTCTGAATGTTGAGCTTTAAGCCAACTTTTTCGCTCTCCTCTTTCACTTTTATCAAGAGGCTCTAGTTCTTCACTTTCTGCCATAAGGATGGTGTCATCTATATATCTGAGGTTATTGCTATTTCTCCTGGCAATCTTGATTCCAGCATATGCTTCATCCAGCCCAGTGTTTCTCATGATGTACTCTGCATATGTGTTAAATAAGCCAGGTGACAATATACAGCCTTGACGTACTCCTTTCCCAATTTTGAACCAGTCTGTTGTTCCATGCCCAGTTTTAACTGTTGCTTCCTGAGCTGCATACAGATTTCTCAGGAGGCAAGTCAGGTGGTCTTTTATTCCCGTCTCTTTCAGAATTTTCCAGAGTTCATTGTGATCCATACAGTCAAAGGCCTTAGTATAGTCAATAAAGCAGAAATAGATGTTTTTCTGGAACTTTTGCTTTTTTGATGATTCCATGGGGTTGGCAATTTGATCTCTGGTTCCTCTGCCTTTTCCAAAACCAGCTTGAACATCTGGAAGTCTATGGTTCACGTATTGCTGAAGCCTGGCTTGGAGAAATTTGAGCATAACTTTACAAGCATATGAGATGATTGTAATTGTGTGGTAGTCTGAGCATTCTTTGGTGTTGCCTTTCTTTGGGATTGGAATGAAAACTATCTTTTTCCAGTCCTGTGGCCACTGCTGAGATTTCCAAATTTGCTGACATACTGAGTGCAGCACTTTTACAACATCATCTTTTAGGATTTGAAATAGCTCAACTGGAATTATCTTTTTTCTCCTGAGTTTTTTTGGGACTGTTAATTGAATTAGGAAAACCTAGAATGCACCTGTAGTTTACACTATTTCCACCCTCCTCCGTGTTGTTTCTATTTCATGAGAGGAAAATAGTGTTTTTTATATTCTTCTTTATAAATATATTTTGTGAAAGCATTGAGCTCTTACACAGTCCATTGTATATGTGTAGTTACATATATATATATAAATTTATTGATTCTATATTCTCTATATGTAAATTTCTGTATAAATTTTACTTATAGAATGAAATATACAGTATCTTTATAAACTGTCTACCATGCTAGGGTCATTTAGTATAAGGCAGAGATCTTGTGCTGAGTGATCTTTTTTTATTTCAGGGTTAACTGTGTCTACCATCCTTTTTGGCATCACAAGATCTCTGTTGATATTCTATGTCCTTGTTAATTCTTCACAAACTTTGCATGACAAAATGTTGGAGTCCATTTTGAGAGCTCCGGTATTGTTCTTCAATAGAAATCCAATAGGTAAGTCAGACACCAAGTTTTTCTATGTCTTGTTAACACTTTTAATGCCTAATTGTTTGATATTTGAAAATGGAAGAGACGCTAGGACAAAAATCACTGTGCATGTTGATTAGTTTTATATAAAAAGTTTCATAGCTATTTTTTCCTACCAGAGGAAATCTGAATACAGGAGTGTATGAGCTTTTCTTGCAATTTATGTGTGTCTATAAAGATAAATGAATGTTTATTTTGCAGGATGGTTTAGGAGTCCATTTGTTGTGTGGCATATGAAACATCCAACAGATAATGAAAACGTGTTGAAATGTTTTTGACAAGTTGTTGGAATGTTGGCTGTGTTACATAGTATTAAACTAACTAGGAAGGACCTTCTTCCAGGAACATCTCTATCAGAGACAGGCTGTGTGTGTCTTTGTTTCATTGCCCATTTGTTTCTGGGACCACAGAGCTCTGATATGCGTTCATACTTTGAGGTTTACCTAAATGGTAATGTAAAATTAGTTAAAACACAAGATCAGTTAAATATATACATCCTCCTCAATAAAATCAGCTCTCTAGTTTTGCAGTGGACTTTTGGTTACATTTAAGCGGTCTTGCGGTATGTGGTATGTGGCAGGTGGATCTTCAATGTTAAGGAAGAGTGTCCTGAAGGTTTCCTAGTGGTTGCTTCCTCTACCATGAGGCATTTGACCTGTTTGCTTCAGAAAGTAACCTCCTGACCTGGGTTCCTATGAAGGGTTAGTTCATCAGTGTACATGCCCACACTGTCCAGGTGGTTAGACTTGTGCTGAGGCCCAAGGTGGCTTTGTTTTGTGCAAGTGATGATTGACAGGACCTGTTGAAGCAGGGATGAGGGCTGGAGGGAAGATAAGGATAAGCTCAGCCTGGTCATCAACTAGCTGTGTGACCAAGGATAAAGCAGGTAAATACTACTGGGCAGGCAGATCTCCAGGCAGGATGGTGCCATGGTTATAATTATGTATTTTAGAACCAGCTGTCTGGGTTCAGTTCTGTTGCTAGTTACTAATAGCAGTAGCCAGTTATAGTTATGTTAATCTTTGTGTTTGTGCTAGTTATTTCATCTCTCTGTGTCTTGATTTTCTAACCCATAAAATATGAGGATACTGTTAACACACTGGCAAAGACTAGAGGTTGCTTCAAGAAAATTAGAGATACCAAGGGAACATTTCAAGCAAAGATGGGCACAATAAAGGACAGAAATGATATGAACCTAACAGAAGCAGAAGATATTAAGAAAAGGTGGCAAGAATATACAGAAGAACTATACAAAAGAGACCTTCATGACCCAGATAACCATGATGGTGTGATCACTCACCTAGAGCCAGACTTCCTGGAGTCTGAAGTCAGATGGGTGTTAGGAAGCATCACTACAAAAAAGCAAGTGCAGTTGATGGAGTTAGCTGAATTACTTCAAGTTCTAAAAGATGCTCCTGTTAAAGTGCTGCACTCAGTATGCCAGCAAATTTGGGAAACTGTGGTAGTGGCCACAGGACTGGAAAAAGTCAGTTTTCATTCCAATCCCAAAGAAAGGCAATGCTAAGGAATGTTCAAACTATTGCACAATTGAACCCATCTCTCACACTAACAAAGTGATGCTCAAAATTCTCCAAGTGATGCTTCAACAGTATCTGAATCAAGAACTTTGAGATATTCAAGCTGGTTTTAGAAAAGGCAGAGGAACCAGAGATCAAGCTGCCAACATCTATTGGATCATCAAAAAGGCAAGAGAGTTGACAGAAAAATATCTACTTCTGCTTTCTTGACCATGCCAAGGCCTTTGACTGTGTGGATCACAATAAACTCTGTAAAATTCTGAAAGAGATGGGATCACCAGACCATCTGACCTGCCTCCTAAGATATCTGTATGCAGATAAAGAAGCAACAATTAGACCTGGATATAAAACAATGGACAGGTTCCAAGTTCGGAAAGGAGTACGTCAAGGGTATATATTGTCACCCTGCTTATTTAACTTATATGCAGTGTACATCATGTGAAATCCTAGGCTGGATGAAGCTCAAGTCAGAATCAATTTTGCTAGGAGAAATATCAATACTTCCAGGAGAAATATCAATAACCTCTGATATGCAGATGGCACCACCCTTATGGAAGAAAGCAAAGAGGAACTGAGGAGCCTCTTGATGAAAGTAAAAGAGGAGCGTGAAAGAGTTGGCTTAAAACTCAACATTCAGAAAACTAAGATCATGACATCTGGTCCCATCACTTCATGGCAGATAAGTGGGCAAACAGGGGAAACAGTGGAAACAGTGAGATACTTTGTTTTCTTGGGCTCCAAAATCACTGAAGATGGTGACTGCAGCCATGAAATCAAAAGATGCTTGCTCCTTGGAAGAAAAGCTATGACCAATCTAAACAGCATATTGAAAAGCAGAGACATTACTTTGCTGACAGAAGTCCATCTAGTCAAAGCTATGGTTTTTCCAGTAGTCATGAATGGAAGTAAGTTGGACAATAGGAAAGCTAGTGCCAAAGACTTGATGCTTTTGAACTGTGATGTTGGAGAAGACTCTTGAGAGTGGACTGCAAGGAGATCCAACCAGTCCATCCTAAAGGAAATCAGTCCTGAATATTCATTGGAAGGACTGATGCTGAAGCTGAAGTTCCAATACTTTGGCCACCTGATGTGAAGAGCTGACTCATTTGAAAAGACCCTGATGTTGGGAAAGATTGAAGGCTAAAGGAGAAGGGGACGANACTGCAAGGAGATCCAACCAGTCCATCCTAAAGGAAATCAGTCCTGAATATTCATTGGAAGGACTGATGCTGAAGCTGAAGTTCCAATACTTTGGCCACCTGATGTGAAGAGCTGACTCATTTGAAAAGACCCTGATGTTGGGAAAGATTGAAGGCTAAAGGAGAGGGGGACGACAGAGGATGAGATAGTTGGATGTTATCACTGACTCAATGGACATGAGTTTGAGCAAGCTCTGGGAGTTGTTGATAGACAGGGAGGCCTGGTGTGCTGCAGTCCATAGAATTGCAAAGAGTCAGATATGACTGAGCGACTGAATTGAACTGACTGATTCACACACTTATAAATATCTCAGTACTGTGGGCATTAAAGAGATTGATACATTCACAACACTTAGCACATGGGCACAATTGCACCCATGTGAGGAACCTTGGTGAGGATGATGACATGGTGTCTGGGAACTTCATCTCCCTTGAAATGGAAGTAACTGCTGCTCTTTCCTGTTCCACAAGACTCTCATGATAATTAAATAAGACTGTTGAGGTCAGCATCATGTGTAGATTTACTCAGCACATGTTGTTTGGTCCAGGCAGGAGCAGAGCATAGGATAATAAACTGCGGAGGCCCACACAGATCTCATCTTATTATGAAGCTCCAATGAGGAAATGATTGGAGGAGTCTGTGCTTTTATGGTTGTGAAGTTGCTCCATTTTTGTCAGTTAATTTGAAAACTACAATCATAAAGTTGGGAGTCTCAGGTGGGACTGGATTTCTGTTCTCAAAGCCTTTGAGTGCTCATGACCACAGTTAACCAGACTCTTTGGTATTCAAGACCTGTGGGTATCTCTAGATGCTGACTTATTTATTATTCAAGGATTTGGGATGAAGTTTAAATCTTCAGGGTTACTAATCCTAGAGCAGCTAGCACACTTGTCTCCCCTCCTGTGTCTATTAACATGATGTCATTCCTTCAAGAAAATAGAAGCCCAAATGAGTACTGCAAATATAGACCTAGTTTGTGTAAAAGGTTTAGGGGCCATAAATTATTTACTCTTTTAGTGGTAGGTATATTAAATTGAACTCTTTCCTGTGATTATTTTCAGAAGTGGAATTTGCAATAGATTATTTATGGTGTACTTTGTTTCTGGTATGTTTTGTCATGAAGGGAAAACCACAAATAGTAATGTTACTTGTTACCGAGTTCAAGCTTGTTCTGCTTGCTTCATGACAGCTGAGTAAGTGTTACAGATGAGGTTCGGAGGCAAGGAGTAACAACTTTATTTGGAAAGGTGGCAGATTGATAAGATGGCAAACTAATGTCTCAAAATAACAATCTTATTGGGATCTGGATGCCAGCTTCTTTTACAGAACAAAGAGGAGAGCAGGAAAGGAAGTCAAGTCAAAAGGTCATTTATCTTGAAAAATTGGAAAGGGGTGTGTTCATTTCTTCTTTTCTGCAGCCATTCACAAGTGGCCAAAGTCAGAATATCTCTCTGTGAGCAGAAAAAAGCCACTTTAGTTTAACATTCAGGCAGAGAAGTAGGATACCCCAACAAAAGCAATGAATAGCAAAAGCTAAAGTCAAAGAGATCCAACATGCAGTTAAAACTGGCTCCTCCCTATTACAGTTCCTTTGATCTGCATCTCCGCCATCTGGGGCCAATGTCTTGTGCTTTTTCATCCTGAGTCTCCTCAGGGTGCACCACCCTTGCAGGGGTGTCTGCAGAGCCCTGATGGCTGCAGCATCCTTTGTTTACTGATGTGACAGGTGGCATTTTTAGTTCTCGCCAGATATTTACTAGAAATTAGTTATCCTCGTCTAATCTTACAGCCTTTAGGATATACTGTTGTTGTGGATTCTGAGAAGGGAAATAAAATCAATGATTATAAGTGATCCTTAGTCATTTAGTAATATTTGTTTTCCTGCCTACATCCCTCTGGTCTTCTTAGATGCTTATTCACAAATCTGTGTTTGTCACACCTGGCACACCTCTGAAAATAATGGCTTACTACCCCAGTATTGGACTTCCCTGGAGGCTCAGATGGTAAATTGTCTGCCTACAATGCGAGGAACCTGGGTTCAATCCCTGGGTTGGGAAGATTCCTTAGAGAAGGGAATGGCAACCCACTCCAGTACTCTTGCCTTGAAAATCCCATGGATGGAGGAGCTTGGTGCAGGCTGCTGTCCATGGGGTTGCAAAGTCGGGCACAACTGAGTGACTTCACTTTCACTTACCCCAGTATTAAACTCACACTTGGAAATGGCTGGAATCCACAATTTCCCAAAATGTGAGGGGATGTGAACCATCTGGAGGGGAAAAAATTACAGAGAAGTTATGTTTATTTAAAAAGTATCATGCCAAAATTAATCTTGATAACTAAAGTAAAATTAGTGTAACAGTTAGGATTGACTTAAATATTTTGCAGGTCTTTATTACTGACTTAGCACTTGGAGTGAGTCTTAGATAAGAGATCTAAAAGGAGGGAACATTCTAAAATCCACCAACACTTTCCAGTATTGCCACAAGATTTCCCCCATTCTTTTGAAAATCAGGGCTCAATTTCAACTCCCCACCCACTGACATTTGGTGATATTTTTGTTTCTCTTTAGGTGTTATCCTATTTTCTCTTTCTTTTTTACCACTTACATCGCCTTATTTCATTTTATGTGAATTTGTAATGTGTTAAATTTGCTGGTGGTGTTTAGTTGCTAAGTCACGTCTGACCCTTTTTTGTCCCCATGGACTGTAGCTCACCTGGCCCCTCTATCCATGGGATTTTGCAGTCAAGAATACTGGAGTGGGTAGTCATTTTAGTCTCCAGATGATCTTCCCAACCTAGAGATTAAACCCATGTCCCCTGCATTGGCAGGCAGATTCTTATCCATTGTACCACCAGTTCAGTTCAGTTCAGTCGCTCAGTCGTGTCCGACTCTCTGCAATCCCATGAATCGCAGCACGCCAGGCCTCCCTGTCCAGCACCATCTCCCGGAGTTCACCCAAACTCATGTCCTTTGGGTCGGTGATGCCATTCAGCCATCTCATCCTCGGTCGTCCCCTTCTCCTCCTGCCCCCAATCTCTCCCAGCATCAGAGACTTTTCCAATGAGTCAACTCTTCACATAAGGTGGCCAAAGTACTGGAGTTTCAGCTTTAGCCTCATTCCTTCCAAAGAAATCCCAGGGCCGATCTCCTTCAGAATGGACTGGTTGGATCTCCTTGTAGTCCAAGGGACTCTCAAGAGTCTTCTCCAACACCACAGTTCAAAGGCATCAATTCTTCGGTGCTCAGCCTTCTTCACAGTCCAACTCTCACATCCATACATGACTCCTGGAAAAACCATAGCCTTGACTAGACAGACCTTTGTTGGCAAAGTGATGTCTCTGCTTTTGAATATGCTGTCTAGGTTGGTCATAACTTTTCTTCCAAGGAGTAAGCATCTTTTGGTTTCATGGCTGCAGTCACCATCTGCAGTGATTTTGTACCACCAGGGAAGCCCCTAAATACATATGCTTTAAAAAATATTGTTTTGATTATTTCATGAATTGTTTCTCTTAAAGCTCCTACCTGAATAAATAAGTAATTTTTTATATCTTGTTCTTGCAGGAAGAATTTTAAATCGTTTTTCAAAAGACATAGGTCAAATGGATGACTTACTGCCCTTGACATTTCTCGATTTCATCCAGGTAAAGTAGCAGTCCTGTCAGAGCTCTCACAGGGAAAAGCAGGTGCCTGTTTCTCAAGGCCTTTTCACAGGGCCTGAGGGTGGGCCTTCCAAACTGGTGATGTGTCCTGTTATCTTGAGTCAGAGGCTGTGTTTGTAAGAGAGAGGTATGGCTGTGATGAGGAGGCTGGCTGAGTTAACATGAGGAACACCTGGGTCAGGAGTGGCTACACAATCACCTCAAGGTTGGTCTGAAGCAGTGACATGCTGGGTAAGTGGTTCTCCCTCTGCCTTCCAGGTGTCTGGTGTGGATTCCCTTTACTGCGAGCACCTTTCATAACAGAGAGACAATCATCTGTCACAGAAAGATAGCCTTGATAAACTAAATTATGCATTGTATCAGCCTTCCTAGATGACTCAGTGGTAAAGAAGTTTCCTGCGAATACAGGAAACACAAAAGACAAGAGTTCAGTCCTTGAATGAAGAAGATCCCCTGGAGGAGGAAATGACAGCCCACTCCAGTATTCTTGCCTGGAAAATCTCATGGACAGAGGAGCCTGGCAGGCTGCAGTCTATGGTGTTACAGGGACTCGGACCTGACTGAGCACCAGCACAATGCATTGTATTAGCACAGAGGGCACATATTTACTGCATGGTTTTGTTTGGATAAAGTCATATGTGGTTACTTACAAAGAAAAGATTGGTAAAAATAAGTTGAAAATAATACTTTAGCAAGGATAATGTTGTTTAGTCACTAAGTTGTGTCCAACTCTTTTGTGACCCCATGGACTACAGCCCTGCAGGCTCCGCTGTTCATGGAATTTCTAAGGCAAGGGTACTTGAGTGGATTGCCATTGCCTAAGGGATCTTCCTGACCTAGGGATCAAACCTGTGTTTCCTTTATTGGCAGGTGAATTCTTTACCACTGAGCCACGTGGGAAGTCCAACAAGGACGACAGAGAGCAGTTATTGAGGGTACAAAGCCTTTAAGCCAGTAATTTGATTCTGGGATCAAAGTTATCTCAGAAGATGTCTTTTGTTTTTGTAAGCTTTTTTCTTTTCACGGGTTGATTGCTCTGCCTTGAGATGTCTTAAAGAAAGGAGAGAGAGAGAGAGAGAGACAGAGACAGAGACAGAGACAGACAGACAGACAGAGAGACAGAGGGAGACCGAGACCTATGGAATACCTTCTATCCAGCCTCTGTTTTGTCTGTGAACTTGAGGTTCTAAAGAATGATGTTGTGTCATCTCCGCTCTCATCGCATTCAGTATTGTTTATCACATGGGCTGTTTTTCTGTTATTTAATTCTGTCTACTTTTCAGTGATTAAGTTTGCAGGGAATTTTCCTTTTCTTCCCATGTTAATTTTGGAAATGAAATGGATTATGAAAGACTGCACACAGAAATGCAGCAGTGAACTTCTCACTGCAGACAGCATAGCCTGTGGGCAGGGCTTCCACTGTTACCAATGTGAACAAAGCTGAGAGGCAGAGGCAGAGGACTTGTACTGCAAAGATGTCTGATTGTTTTCTATTTTGCAAACTTATTTTATAAATGTGCCTTGCTGGGTTTAGCTATGTAATTTATTCCCAGAGACAATTTTTTCCTTAAAACAGTGTCACATTTTAACAGTGATTATGAATTACTTTGAAAAGATTTTGCGAAAGGTTCTGTTTCTTTGCTATGGCAAGGTAGGCCAAGGTTGGGTTTTGGCCATGTACCTAGCTCATGGTTAGTTAGTGATCATATCAGAATTGTCACATATTTTCACATGACAGATAGAGACAGGGATAGACGCTACCCGATTTCAGTAGGAAACATTCTCATTAAAGAGGAGAGAAAAGTCTAGTCTTATTTCTTTGCAATTCCAGCTCTGCCACTTGCAGTTCAATTATCTTGAAGTTGAAGGTGTCCTGCAGGTCATTGGAAGTAAGAGTCTGGTGTTGGAGGGGAAGATCTGGGGTGAGCATGGAGCCTGTGTACCCTTCACTGAGCTGTAGTAGCTGAATCTATGAGGATGACAAGATATCCCAGAGGGAGGGAAGCATTTTTAGGGGCCAAGATAAGAAGACTCGATATCAGAGAGTAAGTGGAGAGAGAAGGGGGAGGAGAGGAGACTCACAGTGAACAGCAAGGGAGAAAGAAGGAGGTAGGTTGTCAAATCAAGGAAGGACAGGTCTGCTCAATGCAAATGAGAAGGTGAGTCCATGGAAAGTTGTTGGTTGATTTGGAATCAGGAGGTGTTGGTGACCTGAGAAGCAGGTTTCAGATGTGAGGAGGCCAGAGTGCAAAGGGCTGAGAATCCAGGTGTGAAGGGAGTTGAGGTGAAGACAGGCTACTCCTGGAAGGAGTTTGACTGAAGCAGGAGAGAGGCCCATCTGGAATGTAGGGTCTGAGGGGGTGTTGCTGGTTATTGGGGTGTATGGTTTGTGAGTTGGGGGTGTGTGTGAGGTGGTGGGTGGTATTTCCCTCTCTCCCTCCTTCCCTTCAACAGGGGTTAGAGTTGAGGCCCTGAGGTACAGGGGCGAGTCAGGCATGAAGCCCTCCCCTCATGGTCTCCTCCAGCTCCCCCAGGGAAGGAAGACATCCAGAAACTCACCCCTTGCTCCTTGGGAATCCCAGTGGTGGGAGCTCTGTGGAGGAAGTCCTGGAAGGCAAACTGGACGTGGAGGCTGGAGGCAGTTAGGGAGCCTGCTCCAGGAGGTGGCGGAGCTTCTTGGAGGTGACTTTTGATCCCAGATGAGAAGGAAAGGCTGCTGCTGTGGATGCTGGGGCTGGAGGTGCTGCTGGTTCCTGTGTAGGAACCAGTGTTTCTATCACCAGCTGAGAGAGGGAAGGGAAGGGGCTGGAAGGGGGTTGTTTCAGTTTTGTTTTAAAGGATACAGTTCATCCCAAGAGTTTCCAAACTAATTTTTGATGATTCTGCTTATCCTTGGTGTATCTGATAAACCTTGGAAGATTCTTGATCCTTTATGTTACTTCTAAAGAGTCCATTTCATATACTTTCCCTCATTTAATTCCTTCTCATTCCCTTAAATGATATCTCAGATAATTTATTTAATATTTTGTAATAGTGATGCCAGTTGTGGCTAATGAAAACTTGAGTTCTGAGTAGTGAGTCTACACTTCAGGACAGAACATCTACTCAGACGATGTCATTCAGAGACCACATCCCAACAGAGGGTGATCGTGTTTGTGTGTATACCACCCTGTACACTGACTGTTACAGATACCAGATATGTTGCCGGTTCAGTCATGATATATGAGTGGTTGGGCAAATTGGAGCTGTTCACAATTTCAAAAAGGATGAAGGAAAAGCAGCATAAAAAATCGATTTATATCTTATGATTCCACCTGATAATAATTTATGATAGCAAAAGCTTTAAAGTGCAGTGGGGAGCCCTGCAGTCTCCCTTTCCAAGCTTGAATCTCAGTTCTCCCTCTTCCTGTCTCTGCCCCACAAAGCCAGTCTCCTCTCAGTAAAATAGAGAAAGTAATGTCAACTCCATAAATGTTGTTGGGAAGATGAAATGAAATTGTTTTAATGTTATTCTTTGCATAACATCTAAAGGCGTGTTGAGCACTAAGTAATGGGTAGTTATTTTAAAAATACCATATGTGTTTTTAAAAGAAGCACAAGCTGGAATCAAGATTGCCAGGAGAAATATCACTAACTTCAGATATGCAGATGACACCACCCTTATCGCAGAAAGTGAAGAGGAGCTAAAGAGTCTCTTGATGAAAGTGAAAGAGGAGAGTGAAAAAGTTGGCTTAAAGCTCAACATTCAGAAAATGAAGATCATGGCATCTGGTCCCATCACTTCATGGGAAATAGATGGGGAAACAGTGGAAAGTGTCAGACTTTATTTTTTTGGGCTCCAAAATCACTGCAGATTGTGAATGCAGCCATGAAATTAAAAGATGTTTACTCCTTGGAAGGAACATTATAACCAACCTAGATAGCATATTCAAAAGCAGAGACATTACTTGACCAACAAAGGTCCATCTACTCAAGGCTATGGTTTTTCCAGGGGTCATGTATGGATGTAAGAGTTGGACTGTGAAGAAAGCTNTTGTGAATGCAGCCATGAAATTAAAAGATGTTTACTCCTTGGAAGGAACATTATAACCAACCTAGATAGCATATTCAAAAGCAGAGACATTACTTGACCAACAAAGGTCCATCTACTCAAGGCTATGGTTTTTCCAGGGGTCATGTATGGATGTAAGAGTTGGACTGTGAAGAAAGCTGGGTGCTGAAGAATTGATGCTTTTGAACTGTGGTGTTGGAGAAGACTCTTCAGAGTCCCTTGGACTGCAAAGAGATCCAACCAGTCCATTCTAAAGAAGATCAGTCCTGAGTGTTCTTTGGAAAGACTGATGCTAAAGCTGAAATTCCAGTACCTTGGCCATCTCATGCAAAGAGTTGACTCATTGGAAAAGACTCTGATGCTGGGAAGGATTGGTGGCAGGAGGAGAAGGGGACTGACAGACGATGAGATGGCTGGATGGCATCACAGACTCGATGAACATGAGTCTGAGTGAACTCCAGGAGATGGTGATGGACAGAGAAGCCTGGCGTGCTGCGATTCATGGGGTTGCAAAGAGTCGGACACCACTGAGTGACTGAACTGACTGACTGACTGAACCTTTGGTTATTATTATTATTTTTTTTGGCCNACTGACAGACGATGAGATGGCTGGATGGCATCACAGACTCGATGAACATGAGTCTGAGTGAACTCCAGGAGATGGTGATGGACAGAGAAGCCTGGCGTGCTGCGATTCATGGGGTTGCAAAGAGTCGGACACCACTGAGTGACTGAACTGACTGACTGACTGAACCTTTGGTTATTATTATTATTTTTTTTGGCCACACTGCTCAGCATGTGGGATCTTAATTTCCTGACCAGGAATCAAACCCATGACCCTTGCAGTGGAAGGGTGGAGTCTTAACCACTGGACTGCCAGGGAAGGCCCAACCTGGGGTTACTTTGGTGATCATAACAAAGCTGGTTGCAGAGTCTTGAAGGTTGGTGGGGCATATGCTCAGAAGGGCATACATGTTTACTATGGTTCTTCCTATGGAGCCAAGCCATGTGGATAAATCATTTCAATTGTCTTAAGAATCAGAATTGAGCTGACTCACTGAATATTCCCTATGAAACAAGGGAGGATATTGATCCTCTTTTTTAAACTTTTATTTCCTTCCTTACACTTTGAGTTTATTCTGTTCTTTTTCTTTATTTATTTAAATATTTTTTGGCTATGGTGATTCTTCATCGCTGCATGTAAGCATTCTCTAGTTGCAACAAGCAGGGGCTGCTCTCTAGTTATGGTGCCTGGGCTTCTCACTGCAGTGACTTCTCTTGTGGAGCATGAGCTCTAGGGTGTGTGGGCTTCAGCAGTTGTGGTGCACAGGCTTAATTGCCCCACAGTGTGTGAAATTTTCCAGGACCAGGGACTGAACTTGTGTCCCCTGCCTTAGCAGGTTGATTCCTAACCACTGTACCCCCAAGGAAGTCCTCTTCTTCCTATATATTTTTATATGCTTTCACTTCTCTCATCAAAAAAGAACAGAAATCTTTTATCTTCTAGCACAGAGGGACATGTTAAATTATTATCACAAAAAATATGAAAATAATCTTAAGGAGTCTTGACATTTGTTAACCTATTGTATAATCCTTTTTTTGTACCTTGTAATTGTAGGAAATTTGAACATGGTGAATATATAAATGTGTATTTCAATGACATATGTATTTTTTATAAAAGTTTCTGAGTACCCGAACCCCTATAAATTTTCTGTGATATGCCACATTTGAATATTTACTAAAAAAAATTCCACAAAATAATTTCAAACATTAAGCTACTGCAAAGAAACAGCAGATGTAAAAAAAAAATGATAAAAGTATAAACTTTCAAGAATGTTCCAGACAAACTCTCAGTGAAATTTCACATCATTCTAAGCATTTTAAGTGAATATCTCCTCTCAACTACAAGCCGTGTATCGAAAGCCATAACAGTGGACAAGAATTCTTTCACCTTCTGTTATAATCATCTTAGCAATGANAAAAAAAAAATGATAAAAGTATAAACTTTCAAGAATGTTCCAGACAAACTCTCAGTGAAATTTCACATCATTCTAAGCATTTTAAGTGAATATCTCCTCTCAACTACAAGCCATGTATCGAAAGCCATAACAGTGGACAAGAATTCTTTCACCTTCTGTTATAATCATCTTAGCAATGAATTGTCCTATAAAATAAACCTATGGCATCTCATTTTATGTTTCCTGCTCATGGCAACCCCTGATCTATCTTAGTGATAGTGCCTGTATTAGGAAAGCCCTTCATACTTGTCTGCTGACTTGTAGAGTTACTATATTCATTCCTAAGTGGAAGCAATTGGCTCTTGTGGATATAAATTACCAAACAGAAGCAATTCATGTTAGGAGTCAGATTGGAAATCTCCCTAAAAATGAGTATCAATAGCTTCTGAGTACAAAAGTAGAAAGTTGTGATTATCTACTAGAATCTGGAACATGATTCATGTCAATGTATGGCAAAACCAATACAGTATTGTAAAGCAAAAAATAATAATAACAATAATTAATTAATTAAAAAAAGTGAAATCATTAGTCACTCAGTCATGTCCGACTCTTTGCAACCCCATGGACTGTAGCCCACTAGGCTCCTCTGTCCATGGGATTCTCCAGGCA
>SJYA01004203.1:0-11969 GCA_006410615.1 Neotragus moschatus
AAGAGGCAGGTCAGGTGGTCTGGTATTCCCATCTCTTGAAGAATTTTCCACAGTTTATTGTTATCCACAAGTGTTGGATGACTTAGCGACTAAACAATAACTATTCTAACAGGAATCTTTATTTGAATAAATACAGTTTAAGAATATGTACTCATTTTTATTGACAGAATTTAGTTTTATAATAGTTTTAAGTATCTAAAAAAACTCAACAAATTTTACAGCTCACTTCAGTTCAGTCACTCAGTCGTGTCTGACTCTTTGCAACCCCATGGACTGCAGCATGTGAGGCTTCCCTGTCCATCAACAACNAATAAATACAGTTTAAGAATATGTACTCATTTTTATTGACAGAATTTAGTTTTATAATAGTTTTAAGTATCTAAAAAAACTCAACAAATTTTACAGCTCACTTCAGTTCAGTCACTCAGTCGTGTCTGACTCTTTGCAACCCCATGGACTGCAGCATGTGAGGCTTCCCTGTCCATCAACAACTGGAGCTTACTCAAACTCATGTCCATTGAGTTGGTGATGCCATCCAACCATCTGATCCTCTGTTGTCCCCTTCTCTTCCCATCTTCAATCTTTCCCAGCATCAGGGTCTTTTCCAAAGAGTTGGTTCTTCACATCAGGTAGCCAATGTATTGGAGTTTCAGCCTCACCATCAGTCCTTCCAGTGAATATTCAGGACTGATTTCCTTTAGGATGGACTGGTTGGATTTCCTTGCAGTCCAAGAGACTCTCAAGAGTCTTCTCCAACACCACAGTTCAAAAGCATTAATTCTTTGTCACTCAGCTTTCTCTATACTCCAACTCTCATATTCATACATGTCTACTGGAAAAACCATATCTTTGACTAGACAGAACTTTGTTGGTAATGACTCTGCTTGTTAATATGCTCTCTAGGTTGGTCATAGCTTTTCTTCCAAGGAGCAAGTGTTTTTTAATTTCATTGCTGCAATCTCCATTTGCAATGGTTTTAGAGCCCCCCAAAATAAAGTTTCTCATTGTTTCCCCATCTATTTGCCATGAAGTGATGGAACCAGATGCCATGATCTTTGTTTTCTGAATACTGAATTTAAAGCCAACATTTTCACTCTCTTCTTTCACTTTCATCTAGTTCTTTGATTTCTGCCATAAAGGTGGTGTCATCTGTGTATCTGAGGTTTTTTATATTTTCCCGGCAGTCTTGATTCCAGCTTGTGCTTCATCCAGCCTGTCATTTTGCATGATGCCTATAAGTTAAATAAGAAGGGTGACAAGATGCAGTCTTGATGTCCTCCTTTTCAATTTGGAATCAATCCTTTGTTCCATGTCCAGTTCTAACTATTGCTTCTTGACCAGCATACAGATTTCTCAGGAGACAGGTCAGGTGATCTGGTATTACTGTCTCTTTAAGAATTTTACACAGTTTGTTGTGGTCCACACAGTCAAAAGCTTTGTGGTGTAGTAAATAAAGCAGAAGTAGATGTTTTTTTCTGGAGTTCTTTTGCTTTTTTGATGATCCAATGGATGTTGGCAATTTAATCTCTGGTTTCTCTGCCTTTTCTAAATCCAGCTTGAACATCTGGAAGTTCATGGTTCCTGTACTGTTGAAGCCTGGGTTGGAGAATTTTGAGCATTACTTTGCTAGCATGTGAGATGAGTGCAAGTGTGTGCTAGAGGAAAGCAATAGAATGGGAAAAATTAGAGATCTCTTCAAGAAAACTAGAGATACCAAGGGAATATTCCATGCAAAGATGGGCACAGTAAAGGACAGAAATGGTATGGACCTAATAGAAGCAGAAGGTATTAAGAAGAGGTGGCAAGAATATACAGAATATACAAAAAAGATATTCATGACCCAAATAACCACCCAAATAACCAAATAAGTGGTGTGATCACTCACCTAGAGCCAGACGTCCTGGAATGGGAAGTCAAGTGGGCCTTAGGAAGCATCACTACAAACAAAGCTAGTGGAGGTGATGGAATTCCAGTTGAACTATTTCAAATTCTAAAAGATGATACTGTGAAAGTGTTTCACTTTGTCACCAATTCTGGAAAACTCAGCAGTGCCCATAGGACCAGACAGAATCAGTTTTCATTCCAATCCCAAAGAAAGACTTCATACTACTGCACAAATTTTTAGAAAGGTTTTCCATTAAGCTCTTCTACTGTTTTCCTACTATTAAAACCATATTGTGCTAGCATAGTTCATTGGTTATAATTAAGAAGCCTTTATTAATATTATTAATGGAAGTACACAGTTTATTCAGCTTATCTCCCTTTTCATTTGTTGTCTGTGTTCTGTTCCAGGGTCCCATGGAGGATGCACATCTCATGTAGTTGTTATGCCTCTTCAGGCATCTCTTGGCTGTGACAGTTTCTCAGACTTTCCTCATTTCTGATAACCTTGACAATTTGGAGATATACTGGAAGGGTGCACTTCTATTGGATTTATTCCTGATATTTTTCTCATAATTAAACTGGGGTTATGGGTTCCAGAGTGAAAGATCACAGAGATAAAATGTCATCTTCATCACATCTTGTCAAGGAAGTAATTATTCCTTTTTCTTTCTTTATTTCTTTTTTATTTCAGAGCAACCTAGGGATTCTCTTAATTTCTCTTTTCCTCTTCCTTCCCCTTGTCCAACCTTGTTCTCTCACATTTTAATCTTCACATAAGAGCAAAATGTCCTTTTCTCTCTTAAATTAAACAAAGTGTTTTCTCCTTTAGCCACTTTGCATCCCATTGTTTTTAGAACAAGATAGACAAAGACTTCCCCTTTATTGTGTGATGTCTTGCAATGATCTGATCCCTGCCTATCTCACCAGAATATTTAGGCTATTCCTCTGCCCCACTATGCCCTAGCCAAGCTATTCCCAGCTCCAGTTATTCAGCATAGTTATGTGGCTCAAATGGTAAAGAATTCACCTGCAATGCTGGAGACCTGAGTTCTATTCCTGGGTTGGGAGATCTTCTGCAGGAGGGCACGGCAACCCATTCCAGTATCCTTACCTGGAGAATCCCCATGGACAGAGGAGCCTGGCTGGCTACAGTCCATGGGGTCTTAAGGAGTCGGACATGACTGAGCAACTAAACACAGCACATTCTGCAATAATAGCTGAGGGATCCACCAATAATACCCAGTGCACACTCAGGCTCCAGGGAGAAGTACACACCTACATGAAACAAATAACAGAGGCAGTGGAGAAGAACTCAAGCCTGAACAAAGCAAAGGAAGATTTGTGTATTAAGGTTTCTATCGTCTGTCAGCTTTGCTAATTATTCTTTTATTCTCCCCAAAATTTTAGGTGTTCTTATCTAGTTTTCCACATAAACTTTAGAAACTCATCAAATTCTTAAAAAAAAAGAAAACAAAACAAAACACTGCTTTGATTGGAATTACAATATATTTATAAAATAATTTGAAATATTGGATAGTTTTACTGTACCTTCCAGAATGCTGTACATTTAATTCATTTATTCAAAACGACTAACCTTCTGATTTATCAATTTTACTTTTCTTATTTTAAAAAATAATTTGAATAACAGTTGTTATAACCTTAATTTACTTTTCAATCTAATCTTTCTTTTCTCTGAATTTATTTAGACTTTTTCCTCTTTGTAAACTAAATTTTAACTTATTTATATACTTTTATTCATTATTATATATTAAAAAATCTTTGAAAAAGATAAATTTGTCTCTAAATATAGCCTGATCACTTCCTTTAAGTTTTATTTGTAATGTTTACTTGTAATGTTTCATTTTTAATGTTTATTTGTAATGCTCAGTTCAGTTCAGTTCAGTCTCTCACTCGTGTCCAACTCTTTGTGACACCATGAATCACAGCACGCCAGGCCTCCCTGTCCATCACCAACTCCCGGAGTTCACTCAGACTCACGTCCATTGAGTCAGTGATGTCATCCAGCCATCCCATCCTCTGTCGTCCCCTTCTCCTCCTGCCCCCAATCCCTTCCAGCATCAGAGTCTTTTCCAATGAGTCAACTCTTTGCATGAGGTGGCCAAAGTACTGGAGCGTCAGCTTTAGCATCATTCCTTCCAAAGAAATCTCAGGGCTGATCTCCTTCAGAACGGACTGGTTGCCCTAATTTTCTTTAAAATCTATATTTATAAGCTTTGCATCTTCTTCTATAAAAAGTATTTTTAAGAATAATATTTTTAATAAAGGAGCCACTTTTATTTTAAAAACTTTTAAAGTAATATAAGCTTCTATTTTATTATGTGGCTTAAAATATTATACCTTTATATCTCTGAATTGGGGAATATTTTCAGGCATTCTTAAAGGCTTAATATCTAAATGATTAGCTATAACTTTTTTAGCATGTGCTTAAAATGTACATTAAAAACGTACTAAGCTCAGTTTCTTCTTCTGAATTTAATTTTAACCATCATAAAGCCATATACTCTTTTCTTTTACTTTCTGGGTTTTTCAGTATTGAAAAAGCAGCTATGCTATAAATCTCATACTTTAGCAATTGTACTTGTGTATTTCTTTTATAACTAACAGTTTTATTGCATGTTTGTATTTAATAGTATGTAAGGAGAGGATTAAAGTTTTATGACTATTTATAGGTGTTATTTTCTCTTATATCCATTACTTTCTGAAAATATTTTTAAAAGTCAAGCAATTTATTTTCCCAGAGAGCTTTAAAAAAACTTCACTTATAGTAGGGCAGAATTACAGTGGAAAATCTTATTTTAAAGGTTTCCATGAAATGGTACTTCACCAAAGTTTTACTGAGGATGTCTGTAAAAAGAAAAGAAAATTAGTCCATAGTTAAGAAATGTCTTAAAGAATGCAAAAGAGGTTGTAAAAAGTCACTTTTAAATTGATTTTTCTTAAGAGTTTATATCTATTCTCTCTGAAATAGAGAGAATAGAGTATATTTCCATATACTATGTAAATCATGTAAAACTTGTATAAAAACTGTCAAAAAACAGATTTTTATTCCTATGAAGCATGAAAACAAACCCAACAATGGAGACCAGTTGCTGTGGCCTCTGATGTCATCAGCTTCTGTTTGCTGTAATAGCCTGCCAGCACCCACTGTGAAAATGTTAAAGAAATGTATAATCAAGGGAATGAGAATGAAAGGCAGAAGTCTAATCAATTAGCATTTATTAACATCCAAGATATGCTCAGCTTGTACACTTAAACTGTGGTGACAGTTATAATAAGTGACAGTGAGAAATGTTTGGAGAAGGACAGCAGGCCACCAGTGTTCAGAAAGCAATCAGCTTCATGGATTAAATGCAAGTGTGGCTATTACAGGGGAGAGCTCGGTTTCTCTTCAGTTATTCTTTTATCAAAAATGTGTCAAACATCGACTAACAAGATGGATGTGTTAAATACCCTAGATTTACTGTACATCATAGTCTACTTCAAGGAGAATTTCCTGGCACTTTCCCATGAGAATGCAAAACTCCACAGATGTAATGAGACTTCAAGACTTGTATGTAGGAATAATGAAAATTTCCTTGATAAGGAAAGAGAATGCTACTGCTACTGCTAAGTCACTTCAGTCGTGTCCGACTCTGTGCAACCCCATAGACGGCAGCTCACCAAGCTCCCCCGGCCCTGGAATTCTCCAAGCAAGAACACTGGAGTGGGCTGCCATTTCCTTCTCCAATGTATGAAAGTGAAAAGTGAAAGTGAAGTCGCTCAGTCATGTCCGACTCTTTGCAACCCCATGGACTGCAGCCTACCAGGCTCCTCCATCCATGGGATTTTCCAGGCAAGAGTAACAAGTACTGGAAAAGATAGTTACCAATTCAACAAAAGTGTCTCATAGAAGGCTAGACTCTGAGTGCAAGCCAGTGTTGTTTGTTTTCATTATAAACTAAAGCAGAAGTAAATCCTTCTTTGAGGGCACAAACATTAATCTAAAACCTTATAATCTTCAAAATTAGAGAACTGAACAGCAAGCCCTCAAGCTGATGTTGAACATCATTGAGTTGAAGTCTGCAAATGGTAATAACCAGAAAAATGATCAAAGCATCTGGTTAGCCATGCTGAAGTCCAATTCAAAAGCCAGCTCTTGCAGACTTTAAGTATAATTTCTTGTATGTAAGTGTCCTTTTCCACTCAAATTTGTTTTTGAAGACAATCCACAGTGTCACTTCCTTCCTCATTCCATGGAGCTATCTATCATACACTGGATAAATATGCATTTAAAAGTTGCTAGCTAAGAAATTCCCTGTGTTCCAGTGGTTAAGACTTTACCTTCAAATGCAGGGGGGTGCAGGTTTGTTTCCTGGTCATGGAGCTATGATCCCACATGCCTGGCAGCCAAAAAATAAAACATAAAGGAGGAGTAATGTTGCAACAAATTTAGTAAAGACTTTAAAAAATATGGCCCACATTAAAAAAAAAAAAACTTTAAAAAAAGTCTGCTCTTTAGAGGACAATTATGTAACATATCTTTCTTTAGTTGGTTTCTGTCCAAATGGTTCCTTTTTGTTGTTGTCACTTCTGGTTTTCTCCATGAGTAAGAGAACTTTGAGTTTGCATCTGGACACATGACTTCCTAAAATAATGGCCACATTGTCCAGACTCTCTCCCAGAAACTATCTGTGGTGACATATATTTGTTCTGCTGACAGTATGTAAGCAGAAATACTCTTATAAGAAGGGTGCTTGCTTTCTCTCCCAATTTTTCCTTCTCTTGGTTGGAATGCAGATGTGATGGCTGGATCTGAAACATGGAGAGAACCTGTATTCCTGAAAGCATCACAGTGTTGGTTTACAAGCTCCAGACTAAGGATTTTGTTTTCCTAAGAAAGGAAATAGCTCTTGCTTAAGCCACTCTACTCTCTGCTTTTCAATATGCTATCTAGGTTGGTCATAACTTTTCTTCTAAGGAGTAAGCGTCTTTTAATTTCATGGCTGCAATCACCGTCTGCAGTGATTTTGAAGTCCTCCCAAAATAAAGTCTGACACTGTTTCCGGTGTTTCTCCATCTATTTCCCATGAAGTGATGGGACCGCATGCCATGATCTTAGTTTTCTGAATGTTGAGCTTTAAGCCAACTTTTTCACTCTCCTCTTTCACTTTCATCAAGAGGCTCTTTAGTTCCTCTTCACTTTCTGCCATAAGGGTGGTGTCATCTGCATATCTGAGGTTATTGATATTTCTCCTGGCAGTCTTGATTCCAGCTTGTGCTTCTTCCAGCTCAGCGTTTCTCATGATATACTCTGCACAGAAGTTAAATAAACAGGGTGACAATATACTGCCTTGACGTACTCCTTTTCCTATTTGGAACCAGTCTGTTAATCCATGTCCAGTTCTAACTATTTCTTCCTGACCTGCATATAGATTTATCAAAAGGCAGATCAGGTTGTCTGGTATTCTCATCTCTTTCAGAATTTTCCACAGTTTATTATGATTCACACATTCAAAGGCTTTGGCATAGTCAATAAAGCAGAAATAGATATTTTTCTGGAAATCTCTTGTTTTTTCAATGATCCAGCAGATGTTGGCCATTTGATCTCTGGTTTCTCTGCCTTTTCTAAAACCAGCTTGAACATCTGGAAGTTCATGTTTCACATATTGCTGAAGCCTGGCTTGGAGAATTTTGAGCATTACTTTACTACCATATGATATGAATGCAATTGTGTGGTAGTTTGAGCATTCTTTGGCATTGCCTTTCTTTGGGATTTGAATCAAAACTGACATTTTCCAGTCCTGTGGCCACTGCTGAGTTTTCCAAATTTGTTGACATATTGTGTGTAGCATTTTCACAGCATCATCTTTCAAGATTTGAAACAGCTCCACTGGAATTCCATCACCTCCACTAGCTTTGTTTNTCTGTTGTTCCATGTCCAGTTCTAATTGTTGCTTCCTGACCTGCAGATAGGTTTCTCAAGAGGCAGGTCGGGTGGTCTGGTATTCCCATCTCTTCCAGAATTTTCCACAGTTTATTACGAGTTAATCCTCCAATAGTGCAGGGTCAGGCAGGGCCCCCACTGAGGCTGGGGAGGCAGCTAGGGTCAGCGGTCCATCCTGATCCCCCGGCCCCTGCACGCCCCCCACCAGCCGCCCCCTCCACCAGGAGCCCCCACATCCTCCGGCTGTCGGTGCTGACCTCACTCTGGGGACTCGGCAGCAAGAGCTGTGATTATTCCCCCAGCAGCCCCAGGCAGCCTGGCTCCCGCTAATAAATGAGCTGAAAAGTCAGTCTTCACTGCTAACAGCCCCACCGAGCATCCCAGAGCCCGTCGTCTGGGAACAGCTGATGTTTTGATGACACTTGCTAAGAAGTTCGAGGCTGCTTTTGCTCCGCGCGGCTCACAGGAACACACTGTCATAAGAACTCGCCAGAAGTTCCAGGTTCACTGAAGATCCTCACTTAGCAGACAGGGGACGACACAGCAGAGAGCAGGCAGGCTCTGCAGACGGCCTTCCTGTGCAGGGACTGAGCCCGGCTGCTCCATGGCCGAGCCCCCAGCCAGCCTCCCCCTCTGCAGACACTTCCGCTCAGCAGGCTCCGGGGGGCCGCGCTGGCCCAAACCCTGAGACCACCTGCGTGACTTTGGTCAAGTCACACACGTGCAAAGCCTCCCTGTGCCAACGGGCCGTGGGTAGAGTAATGATGACCTGGGTGCGGGTGTCAGAATGTAGCGCCACGTGCGTGAAATGCTTGTGAGAGGCAGACATGAATTATAGCAACACCAGGGGACGTCCCTGGTAGTCCAGTGGTTAAGACTTCGCACTCACAATGCAGGGGGCCTGGGTTCAATCTCTGGTCAAGGAACTAGATCCCACATGCTGCAAGTGAGACCTTGCAGAGCCAAGGACATAAATAAAACTAAACTTAAAAAAAAAAAAAGAATTCAGCGATGACTTTCACTGATTTCATATTGCAATAGACCTTGGAATTCTGAAAAGCCAAAATCTTACTATGACTTGCAAAGCTTGCCTTAGCATTTTTTTTAAATGATCTGGTTTTAAAACATACAGAACCCCGTAGTAGGGCCTTCAAGGTGCCATACGGTCTGTCCCTGTGCGTCCCTCCCTTCCCAGAGTGGCCTCTCACCCTGGCCCTCCACGCTCCAGACTCTGAGTTCTCCAAACAAGTGAACATATATGTGCCTCAGGGCATGCTGTTCCTTCCGCCTGGAACACTGTTCCCTCCACTCAGTATCTGCCAGGCTCCTTCCCTGTCCTTCCTTAGACCTCAGCATAAACATAGCTTCCCTGGCAAGCTCTCCCAGGCCACTCAGCCTAGATGCAGCCCCTAGCACATTTCTCCTTGTGGTGCCGAGGACGATTTCTTTCCAGTCTGACAACTCCCTGAGAGTGACTGTCAGTTTTCCTCTTTTAACTGCAAGAGCTCAGCCTGGTGCCTGGCGCATGGAAAGCACAAAACAAGTAACTCTGCGGTGTGAGTTGGCAGCACCGGAGCACAAACACACTCTCACGGCCGACACAGTACTGTGCCGCGTCGAGTCGATCTGAGATCAACACCCCCACCCCCAGCACCATGCCCTGAACAGCCATTGATAAGTTGCTTACTGGTTTCTGAGGCTAGAGTGTTATTTCGGTTCGCCAAGATCTGAGCATCACAACATCGTATCAGGACTGTATGCCCCTCGATGTATATGCAGTGCACATGATAACAGCAGTTAGCACGCACTGATTTTTCTGACGTGTTAACCATCATTAGTGGCACCAAGATCACAGACACAGACCATTCAGCAGGGGCTCCGCCAGGGCGGACATCACCAAGGGGAACTCATTTATTCATATGTTCGTTCTCCCCTCAAACTCACCAAGCTGGACCCTGCCCCAGGGCCTTTGCCCAGCAGGGACCGTTCCCTCCTTGTCAGAATGCTGCTCCCAAATCCATCCCTGACTTCTCCTCTGCACGGCTCAGTTCTCAACTGGAAAGTCAGTTTCTCTTGGCCTCGCTCGGGCCGGCCCAGCTGCTGCCCCTGGATGACCCTGTCTGGATCTGCCGCTTCCCAGCTGTGTGACTTCGGGCCAGTGACTCAGCCCCTCGGTGCCTTGCTTTCTTCATATGTCAAGTAAGAACAGAAACAGTACTCACGGCGTTGACTTGAAGTTTGCGTCCATATGTATGAAATACACATAACAGTCCCTGGCCTATGGTGAGCCCTGGGACGGAGGTCTGAGGGCGGGGGAGAGGTGTGCTGATGGCGTGGTTTAGCAAAAACTAACACAACTCTGGAAAGCAATTATACCACCCCCCCAAAAGTGCAACTTGCCTAGCCTCTCCACAAAACCAGCTCAGGTCGGGCACACACATCACATGATTGGAGGATGTGAGACCCAAAAGCTAAAGGAACCCCCCCGCCCTCCCCAACCCTGACAGGTCAGCCCAAGGGGTTAGGGTTAGGGGACTCGCTCATTCGTCAACTTCAACTCCCATGCTTCCCAAACTTCAGCTCCTCCTGACTCCTAGAGCCGGGCAAACAAAGTGTGGTCTAGCCACGTGATGGAACAGTACACAGCCTTGGAAGGAAGCAGGGTCTGACCAAACGATGATGGTCAGTGAAACAAACCAGACACAAAGGATAAGGACCACACACGACCCCACTTACCCGAGGCGTCCAGAGCAGCCTAACCCACAGACGGAGCACAGCTGCCAGGGGCTGGGGGCGGGCCGGCGGTGCCCAGCAGGGACAGAGTTTTGGGAGATGACAAGCCCTGCAGGTGGGTGGTGGTGAACGAGCTCAGCGCCGCAGACCTCTACGCTTAAAATGGCAACGGTGGTAGCTCCCATATTATGCATGCTTTATCCCAATAAAAACAAAAGCATCACCTGGGATGTTTGTGGACAATGCAGATCCCAGGGCAGCGGCCCTCAGAGTCCCAGACTCTGTAGGTCTGAGGTGGGGGCCTGGGAACCTGCGTCTCAGAACCTCCCGGGTGACCTGGCTGCAAGGGTTCCTGGGAACATGCCTGGAGGAACAGGCCCGCCCCTTCCCCCACCGCCACAGCCACGCGTCGCCCCCGGCCCTGGTGGCCCCCAGGGACCCCCAGAGGCACCCGCTGATACTCCTGAACTCTCACACAGACCCACGGACGGGACTGCCACCACGGCCACGCGAGGCAGCCCGGAGAACAAGACAAAAGCACCAAGGCCCCGGGGGTCCCGCCCTCCCCTCGGTGTCCCTCAGGGCTGACCCGGATGCAGGGACCCAGATTCAGGTCTCTGGAAGGCCGGCCCCAGTCCCTGCTGCAGACCCCGCGCCCTACAGCCTCCCAGTGCTGGCCCCCCAGCCGGGCCTGGCCGGGTGGGCGCGTCGCAGGGCGAGGGGTCCGTCCCACCCGGCTGGCCCAGCCCCCAAGCTTCCTTCCCTGTTTCCCTGAACGTCTCTCGGCTCCTCAGGAGAGTCCTCAGGCCCGCAGCAGCCTGCCTGCTCCTCCTGCAGCTCCGGCTGCTCACACCTCCTCACACCCCATCATCTCCTTGGGAAACCAAGACAGGAGACCAGGGCTCCCCAGGGAAGGGCTCTGGGGCGCTGGGCTCCCTTCAAACCCCAGCCCGCCGCTAGGGAGCTGTGCGGCCTGGGCCGGGCGCCTACCCTCTCTGCGGCCCCGCTGTAAGGCAGGGGTGACTCTAGCGCCCGGAGAGGTGCTGGGGTGAGACGAGGACACCGGGCGGGGCTCCGCGCGGGGGGCGGGGGGACAGCGGAAACGGATGCCCCCAGTGTGGCTCCGGGGATCTGAATGGAATTTGCAGAAAACACAAGCTTCCTCTGGCTCCTGAATACTTGGGTTTAATTTCATGCCTTCAAACCGCGGCACGGATTGTGGCGTGCGCGCACGTGCTCGTGTGCGGCCTGCCCCCAGCGGAGGCATCGCGGGGCCACGCCCCGCACCAGGAGGACAGACCCCAGCCATGGCCCGCGGTGGGATGGAGCCCACCTCCCCCAGGCCCCTCCTTTCCTCCCTGGCCCGTGCCCTGTCTCCCCTCCCCCCCCCCCCCCCCCCCCCCCCCCC
>SJYA01004203.1:12093-36270 GCA_006410615.1 Neotragus moschatus
CCTACCCACCCACCCTCCAGCCCGCCCGAGGTGCCGTGCCTCCACATGCCAGCCACCCCCACGCTCTGTGCCGCTGCACACGCCTTCCCCAGGCCTCCCAGAGACCCCAACCCGCCTCTCCCAGAACCGCGCATGGCCCTGCCCTGCCCACACCTCCCTGGCTCCTGGGGCTGCTCACGTGTCCCTCCTGGGGCTCCTGGGCGGGGTGTGGGCACCCAGCCCTGCGCCAGCAGAGTGACCCTGTCCTCCACCTCCACCGGGTGTAGGACCCCTGGGTCTCACGTGCAGCGGGTCCACCCTGCCCACCCCCACCAGGAGGAGGAAGCCCAGCCCAGCTCCTGGAAGAGGCAGACATAGGAACTTTCTCTAAGTTTACTTCCCCGTCTTATTATCGTGTCCCCTTGCTGCCAGCAGGGATACGTCCTTATGGGTGGACAGGAAGGGTTACTGGAGGACCTCCATATCATCCCTTCTGGGGACTGGTCCGGCTGGGAAACAGAGAAGAAAAAAAAAAACATCCCAGGCAGGTTAGGTCCGCAGCGACGGCCAGGGTGGAGCCAAGCTGCCCGGTGTCCAAGCCCAGGCGTCCAGTCCCCGGCACCAGGCAGCTCTGGCTGTGCTGTGGAGGCAACACAGAGCGCACCAGGCCTCCGTGATTCTTCTCCAGCGTTTACGGCCGGTGAGGGACGCATCCTATCACTTCTCCCCACAGAGCTGACAGCTGTCCCTCCCTTCCCGTGGCCGTGCCTCACGCGCTCTTCTCTGAGACATGCGGAGTGTGCCGGCCCCCACGCCGAGACGGGCACTGCTGCCCAGCCTCTGGGCAAGACGGAGGAGGGGCTTCCGTGGGGAAAGCAGGGGCTCTGAGCCCCCCAGCCTGGGGCAGGGTCCCGGGGTCCAGTGAAACGTGCCAGTCTTGCGTGTCCGTGCGTTTGATTTTCAGGTCTCCATGGCATCGGAGACCCCGAGGAGGGCTCAGAGGGTACCCCCAAGAGAAGCAGGGCTGGGCTGCCTGGCCGTTCCCTCACTGGGGGACTCTCCGGGGAGGCACTGGGGCCCTGCTCTCCCGCACAACACTGGGGTCAGAGAGGGTGACCGCAACCTCCCAGCTTGGGGCGAGGTCACACGGTCAGCCCCGCCGGCAGGAGCTGGCCACACAAGGGCCTGCAGGCACCCTCTTCCACGGGCTCAGAGGAGGGGAGAGCCCAGGTCCCCTGGGAAACAGCCATGCTCATGGGCAGGTCTGTGCACCCCACACCAGCCCAACGACAAAGCCCCCCGAGACAGGCCTGGAGCACCCTCTCTGGGGAGACGCCCTCTGGGGCTGGGCCTCTCTCCAGGGTCTCCCTGTAATCTGAGCTGGTCATGGGGGGCTGGGGTTGGGGGCTGGGGCCTTGGAGGTGAAAGCACAAGAGCAACGAGGGGGGATTCTCTTCGGAGTCCATCTGCCAACCTTGAAGCCAGCTGTCCTAAGGCTACGAGCCCCTGGCTGCTCTACTGCGGACGTGGAGCCAGGGCCCCAGGCAGCCCGGGGAGCCGAAGAGTGAGCCCCTGGTGCTGGTGATGAAGGGCCGAGCAGGTTACTGACCGCTGGCTGCCACCAGGCTCAGCAGAGCGCTTGTTGTCTGGAGGGGCGAGGCAGTAGCGGACCTGGGGTGGGGGTGTGTGCAGGGCGGGGACCGCCCCCAGGGGCACGGGGCTTGAGCCCTGTTCTCGCTGGGCCTGAGGCACCTGAGAGCAGCCAGCTGCCAGGAGAACAGGCCCCGCCGCCTCCGCCTCCGCTGAAAGTTTAATTAGGTCCCGTTTGTTTACTCTCGCTTTTATTTCCCTCACTCCGGGAGGTGGGTCATAGAGGCTCCTGCTGTGATTTATGTCAGAGAATGTTTTGCCTGTTTTCCTCTAGGAGTTTTGTGGGTTCGATGCATGAGACGGGGCGCTCAGGGCTGGTGCACTGGGGTGACCCCGAGGGGTGGGATGGGGAGGGAGGGGGGAGGGGTTTCAGGCTGGGGGACACGTGTGCACCCATGGCTGGTCCATGTGAATGTATGGCAAAAACCACTACAATACTGTAAAGTAATTAACATTAAAAAAAAATAAAGACGCAGCTGCTCCGTCTCTGCCCCCAGGACGCCGAGGGTGGCCGTGACAGGAGCTGTGAGCCGTGTCTCTGCCAGCACAGCTGACGTCTGCTCACGCAGAGAAGTTCAAGGGCGGGACCGCCCCGCCAGCTCCCAGGCGGAAACTGTGCCGCCAGCTCAGCAGATGGGAGCCGGAACCCAAGCACCTAACAGCCGATGGCCCGGAGGCTCCACCCGGGGCTGCGGCCCTCACAGCCTGGCCATGCGGGACCAGACCCCCAGACCACCTCCATCGGCCAGCGCTCCGAATGAGACGAGCTCCCTGTCTCCTTAGCTGACACTTCCAGGGGCTGGGCCCCTGCCAGGGAAGGGACCCAGCTCTCTGCTCTGCCCTCACTCCTGGGGAAGCTACGGCTGCCGGTGGTCCTGCGGACACCCCAAGCTTGCCTCCACCCCAGCTTACATCATCCGGAGTCTGGAGAGTTTTACTAAAAGAAAGTTGGTGCCTCATGAGTATTAATGCGCCCTCACTTGGACCCAAAAAGGCAGGCCCCACATTCGCCCCGTTTAACAGATGAGGAAACTGTGGCCATGCGGCACCCAGGCTCTGAATGAGCACACCTGTGGCTCCCGAGAGGCGCCTGATGGAGAAAGTGGAAGAGAGCGGCAATCGAGCAAGGGCCCGAGACCCGAGGGGACCCCCATCAAGCCTCCACTCCTCACTCGCTCAGCTTGCACACATTCCAGCGATGGGAGGCTCACTACCTCACAAAGGCTTTGCCCCATCTTCAGGCACCGACGAACCCCAGAAGTGCCTGCTATCAAGATGGGAGCCCCTCTGCCCTCTCAAGGGAAGAGCATCTGCTCCCTCGGCCCATGACCCCAGCCCTCAGCACACGCACACGCACACACACACACACACACGTTCAGATGCGGATCCGTGAAGGTGCCAGCTGCACCCAGGGCCTGGCCTGGGGCTGAGACCCACCGGAAGGGGCAGGGCTCCCAGCCCGGCTCCCTGCCCTGGGGCTGAGACCCACCGGAAGGGGCAGGGCTCCCAGCCTGGCTCCCTGCACCGGGGCTTCTGGCCTCTGCTGGACGCAGCCAGGCCGCCCCCATACGCTGCTGGATCTCTAGGATCCCGGGGCTTTGGGGAAGGCTGTTCTGTGGCAGCAACAGAACACCCAGCAGGTCTGAGGGCTGTTCTGCTTGTTCAGGGCCGAGGGTGTGGCCTGGAGACCCTAGGGAAGCCAAGAGCTGCCCCACACGCACTACCAGCCCCCAACATGCCAGCACACAGAGGAGCTTCCTGCTGTGGGGCTGCTCTCCGTGCTCCCCGAGCCCCTTGTCCTCATGGCGGGTAGACATGTCTCATGACCCTCTCATGGGGTCTGCACGCCTTGGGGAGACCTCACCCTGTTCCCCCTCAGGAGTGTCTCTGATTCTCTCCAACGTCTGCATCCCAGTTTCATGGGTTTCACCTGGACAGAAGGTTTTGCTGAGAAAAAGTTAAAGCTATAAAAAGCCTGCGAGCCTCTGCCATCCACGATCCGGTCCAGCGGGCAGATCGCCCTGAGTTGGGGTGGCCCAGAACCACCGCCCGGCTGACAACAACCGCTCCGTGGAGGACGGTGATCCCCCCCCCACCCACCTCGCGGACCAGATCGCAGAAACGGGGTGGCCACCCCCTCGAACCAGCCGGGCTCACGAGGGAAGGGGTCAGGCCCTCAGACGAGGACCCTGCTAGCCCGGTCGCAGCCCCTGTCTCATGCCCGCTGGCCGGCCAGAGCCTCTGAGACCGTCAGTGTGTGAGGGGAAGCTGTGGGGCGAGGGCTCTGCACAGACTTCCGGCGGGGCCACGAGACCGTTCTGGCCGTGGTGGTGGTGGGCACTCCCGGGGCTGGACACACGTGAACCCCGAGCGGGACACTTCCAGACGGCCACGACGCTCAGCCCCACGTCACGTGGGTTGTTGCTATTTAGTTGCTCAGTTGTGTCCAACTTTGCGACCCCGTGGACTGTAGCCCGCCAGGCTCCTCTGTCCAGGGGACCCTCCAGGCAGGACACTGGAGTGGGTTGCCACGCCCTCCTCCAGGGGACCTTTCTGACTCAGGGATCGAACCCATGCTTCCTGCATTGCGGGTGGATTCTTCACCACTGCACCACCTGGGGAGCATGTTACGAGTATCTCACCACAGTAAAGAGAGAGAGAGAGAGAGAGAGAGAGAGAGAGAGAGAGAGAGAGAGAGAGAGAGAGAGAGAGAATGTGTGTGTGTATGTATGTGAAACAAGCCTCCCGGGGCAGGGACAGCCGGGTGTCACCGGGAGCCCCAGGCCCAGCGTGGGGCCAGGCACCTGGATGCCCCAGAAACACCTGTGGATGGAAAGCACGAAGCGGCACTGGTTCAAGCCGGGCCTGGTCCCCGCCGGCCACCTGGGGCCGTCACTCACTCGGTGGAGCCTGGCCTGCGACGCCTGGGCAGCAACGGCTGGTCCTGCAGAGGGGACGGCTGGACCTTTCCGGTGACCATTCCCGCGCAGGTCCCGGCTGTGGGGCAGCACGTGACCGCGTTGTCAGAGGGGCAGGCGGGTGCTCGGGACCCCCTAACCCGGCGGGAGACCCTGGGGCTCGCCCTGAGCCAGCCTCTGGCCGCTGGGCCGCAGGTCTCACGGTGGGAACAACGCGGGGGCTCGGGGTCTCACAGTGGGGGTACGGCGAGGTGGAATGGAACCCTGCTGCTCTCGGCTACTTGTCCGACTCTGTGCGACCCCATAGCCGGCCCACCAGTCTCCACCATCCCTGAGATTCTCCAGGCAAGAACACTGGAGTGGGTTGCCATTTAGGGCTGAAAACCCAGACACTTCTACGGGGTGGCCTGGGGGCGGAGGCGGGGGCGGGGGCTTGTTCTGGACAGAAGAGGCGAGGCTCACCAGATGGTCGGACCTGTTCTTGGAACTTCTGCTGAGGGGCCTCGGAAGACGCTCCGGTGCCATCGCTAGGAAGCCCTGAGCTGGCTGTGGACAGGCGGCCTGCGGGCCTGACGCAGGGAGCCCTTCGTGCCGCCCCGGCTGGCGGCAGCCCTCGGGCTCCGCCGGTCCTCTCTCCGGCGCTGCCGAGGTCACGACACGGGCGTGGCCCAGCGAGACGCGTTGGCGCGGGTGAGGAAGCAGATTCAGCAGGCCTGCAGGGGGCTCCCCGCCGGCTTCTCCTGTGCTCCCCCAGCACGAGCCGGCTCCCCGCGGCCACGCAGGGCAGTTTCGGGCCTCTCTGCCCCAGAACAATCCCCACCACCACCCCCATCACGGCTGGGGCAGAGCTTCCGGTGGGCCCAGCGCCTGCCAGAGGCACCCCTACCCGCTCCCCTCACCCTCTCCCTCCCCACCTCTGCTCCAGCTCAGTGGACCAGGCTTCCTGGTCACAGGGTCAGTAGCAGGCTGGGTCAGGACAGCGGGTGTGGAGGAGGGCCCGCGGCCCAGCGGCCGGCCTGACCCTCCGCCTGGGGCTCAGGGCGAGCCCCAGGGTCTCCCGCCGGGTTAGGGGGTCCCGAGCACCCGCCTGCCCCTCTGCACAACGCGGTCACGTGCTGCCCCACAGCCGGGACCTGCACGGGAAAGGTCACCGGAAAGGTCCAGCCGTCCCCTCTGCAGGACCAGCCGTTGCTGCCCAGGCGTCGCAGGCCAGGCTCCACCGAGTGAGCGACGGCCCCAGGTGGCCGGCGGGGACCAGGCCCGGCTTGAGCCAGCGCCGCTTTGTGCTTTCCATCCACAGGTGTTTCTGGGGCATCCAGGTGCCTGGCCCCACGCTGGGCCTGGGGCTCCCGGTGACACCCGGCTGTCCCTGCCCCGGGAGGCCTGTTTCACACACACACACACACATACATACACACACACACACACAGGCACACAGACACAGATACAGGCACATAGACACACCCAGACACACAGACACAGACACACACACACACATAGACACAGACACACACACAGACAGACACACACACAGACACACACAGGCACACACACACAGACACACACACACACACAGACACACAGACATACACAGACACATACAGACACACAGACACAGACACACACAGACACACAGACACACACAGACACACAGACACAGACACACAGACACACACACACACAATTTGCTCCTAGACCCCCTTGGAAGGGCCCCCGCTCTCTGCTGGGGGCCCACACCCTTGAAGACGATCCTCACCATATACTCCTCTGGGGGTCGCTCCCGATGGCGACACACCGTGCTCGGAGTCCTGTGTCCTCAGAACCCTCTTGCGCCCTTGGGGAGCTCCAGCTCCAGCTGCCGAGCAGGGCTGACATTCCCTGGGCGTCTCCCTCTGTCCAGGGAGGGCCCCTCCTGCAGCGCCGCCTCCCTCATGTCAGTTCCGAGACTGTTTTGCTGCGGATGAGCGTCCTGTCGGCCACTGCCATGGCTACTGCTTTAGAGCCTGGCTCCACACGGGCACAGACAAGGCGCAGGAGGACACCCCCTTCTCGGCCTTTCTAGAGCTCGTCATAAAGTCACGGGGGACACGGCAAACAGCAACTTGGAAAAGCCAGGTCCCTGGGTTTGGACCAACCACAGACGCACCGCCACCCACACCAGCCCCCGTCACTGCTCGCCTGGACCACCGCAGCAGCCCCCGCCCTCACCCCCTCGGGCCTGACCGCCTGCAGCATCCAGGCTGGTACTAGAGCGAGCCCATGTCCTTCCTCTGCTCAGAAACACCCGTGGCTCCCCCGTCCCTGTGGTAAAAGCCAGAGTCCTACCCGCCCCCATGGACCCTCCATCTGTCCTGACCCCCTACTCCCCCCGCCCACAGCCCCACAGACCTCCTCGCGGTTCCTCCATCACGCCTGCCTCAGGGCCTTTGCACCGGCTGCACCCTCTGCCTGGCCCGCTCTCCCCAGGAAGCACTCAGCCCATCCCCTCACTTCCTGTTGGTCTAAAATCCCAGCATCACCCCCCCGACAGCTCTCTCTGCTGCTCCTGCGTGCCCCCCACAGCCCCTCTCTAACACCCTAAACACCGCCCAGCTTCATCGCAATTTCTCTGCTTCTCCCCAGCACAGTGTAAGCCTGTTCAGACAAGGATTTTCTGGTTTCGTGCCCTGTCATAACTGGGCAGTGCCTGGATGACGCCTGGCACACGCAGCTGTGCTCAGTAAATATTTCTGGAATGAATCCAGTCTGCTGAAAGAACCCAGGCTTGTGGGAACCAAGGCTGCTGTGATTCTCAGTCTGCAAGATGCAGGGGGGAAGCCTTGAGAAGCCGACAGTCACGGGAAGGACCCAGAGGGTGGAAACCGCAGGGTCTACGCACCAGTCCCCGAAAGAGTGAAAGGGCTGGAGCCTGGGCGAGGACGACAGGGGTCCTGATAAGGGCTGCAAACAGTTGCTGAATCAGGTGGCTGAACCAGGGCGGCCTCTCCTGCTCGGGGGGCTGAGGAATAACTCCTGGACCTCACAGAATTAGAGGCCAGGCGGCAGGTTCGACAGAGTGTCACGAGGTGGGAGTTCCCTGGGGGTCCGGAGGTTATGGCTGCGGGTTCAATCCTGGTCGGGGAACTAAGATCCCACAAGCCTTGTGGCCAGAAAACCAAAACATAAACACAAGCGAATATATAAACATATAAACAGAAAGGAAGTGAAAGAAAGCAAAGTCTCTCAGTCCCGTCGGACTCTTTGCGACCCCATGGACTGTCGCCTACCAGGCTCCTCCATCCATGGGATTTTCCAGGCACGAGTACTGGAATGGGTTGCCATTTCCTTCTCCAGGATATATAAACAAAGAAATATATAAAAAATATAAAAATATTCGTTAAATATTGTAACGAATTCAATAAAGGCTTGACAAATGGTACGCATCAGAAAAAAACCTGTTTAAAACAACAACAACAAAAAAACACCAAGAAAACTTCCTTTGGGCCCTTGGGCCTGAGACCTCGAAGTCCCCCAAATGGGGGGCTTTCCGGCCTCAGACAGGGTACAGCTTAACAAGCCCAGAGGCAGCGGCACGGAGGAAGCCCTGTGCTCACTGCAGACCAGATACTGCGCTAAGGGCGTCATAAACATCAACCCACGTAAGCCCCAAGCGGCCCTAAGAGGCAGGCTCCATTAAGATTCCCATTTACAGAGACGTGGACACCGAGACACAGAAGGTCAGAAGGTCGAAGCGCTCGCCAGAGGGAACGGAACCCGACACTGGGAGCGGGAGAGATGTCGGGCCTCACAGGGACTGCAGGGGCGCCCAGAGAAAGGGCATGACACCCCGGGGCCCCTGGCTCCTCCCCGGAAAGCGGCTGGTGCCGCTGCAGCCCGCTCAGCCTGCAGGGCAGCTAGAGGCGGTCAGTGCCACGAGGAGGGGGTGGAAAGAGCTCACGTGCAGCAGGGTCAAATGGAGCGTCAGCAATACTTGACGGTAAAAGGCGTTTCGGTGCAGCTTGAGAGAAAACGAAATTCAGCTCCATTATCGTGAAAATTACACCCATTGAATATTAGATAAGGAAAAGAGCGTGCGATTTCTGAAATGCAAGATTCAAGTGCACGCCGGGCGATAAATGTAGTGATACCCTTAAGCAACTCTAGAAACATCGAGAGCCTCCTGTTTAGGGAGACCGCTGTCTGGGGGTCACCAAGGCGCATCTGTGCGCTGGGTCTGTATAGCCTGGCGCCTGCTCACTAGGGGGGCTGGTAGACGTCCAGCAATGGCTACTGGAGGCTGAGCTTGGAGGGCCCATTACACAGGGGCACCCTCCAGCAATGCCCTGCCCCCTGGGGGACTGGGCCGTGCTGGGGACCCAGAGCATAGACCAGGAACAAAACCCAAGGGGGCGCGTGGTGAGGCACGTGCTGTGGTCGGGGCAGCAGAGAGGAGCGAAGCGCAGAGCGGCGACAGGCACCCACTGCGAAGACGTCAGAAGAGCAGAGGGGCTGCGGGGGCCCAGGAGGCCCACCCCCAAGGCAGTGGCCCCGCCCCTCCCTGCTCTTACCCAGGGCTCTGCTGTGTTCACAGGCGAGCCTCATAACCCCTCTGGGCCCAGTGTTCTCCGCTGTGAAACGGGGATGCTAACCAAGAGGTCCTTCAATAAACGGATGGATACATAAAGCATGGTTCATCCAGACCACGGAATACTACTCAGCACTAAACAGAAATGAGCTGTCAAGCCATGAAAAGCCACGGAGGCAGCAAGCGGGGGAAGGCAACGTGAAGAGGCCATAGCGCGCTGTGTGACCGTGACTCTGTGANGCTAACCAAGAGGTCCTTCAATAAACGGATGGATACATAAAGCATGGTTCATCCAGACCACGGAATACTACTCAGCACTAAACAGAAATGAGCTGTCAAGCCATGAAAAGCCACGGAGGCAGCAAGCGGGGGAAGGCAACGTGAAGAGGCCATAGCGCGCTGTGTGACCGTGACTCTGTGACGTTCTAGAAACGGCAAGCCTGTCAGAGGCAGCCAGGGGCTGTGGGAGGGGGCAGGACGGACGAGGGGCCCGCGGACGCAAGAGCAGCGAGGCTGGTCTGCACGACATGGCAACAGCGCATCCGTGGCTTCACACACGTGTCCAGACCCCCAGAACGCCCAGCACCGAGAGCGAGCGCTCAGCAAACTGGGCTTTTACTACTAACAACGTAGCAGCTCCGAGGCACAGCCAACAGGGGGGCTGAAGCATCTCCCAGCAAGCTCGCCACCCCCGGAGTGGCACCCCACCCTGCAGCCTGATCACAGAATCGGGCACCGCTGCCCACTGCCAAGACCTGCGGGGTCTTCCCGGATTCCAAACCTCGCCTCCAGCCCACATGTGAGTCTTGGGCTTCTGCTCCCAGCAGCCCGCAAACCTGGGCATCTGGCCACCTCCACCCCTGTCCCCACCGAGCTCTCTGCCTCCCTTCCACTACCCTCAGCCACGCAGGTGCTGGCCCAAGACGCTGCCACTGGAACAGGGCGGGGCACAGCACGCTGCACAGACGCCATCACTGCGTTCCACACTCGGGACCCGGGCGGCACCGTGGTCCCCCCGGGCTTGGGTGAGGATGGCTGCTGCCTTTAAGCCGTAACTGTTGAGCGTACGTTAACTTGATGTTGGGAGGCCCATTACTCTGTTGCCGTTCAAAATTCTGTGCTTTGGAAACACCTCCTCCAGAACTTAGAGCTCCCCCCGCACCATCCCACTCTCCTACCTGCTGCCACCTCTGATCACTGATCAATACCAGCAGGGGGCCGGCGGGACACCACCCCCCAGCTGGGGCTGCCCAAGGGCTCATCTGAGGGGCCCAGCTGTTGCGGCACTCGGTGGGAGGACTCCTTGGGTATACAGTCATTAATGACTTTATTTATGCACCGATATTTGTACTGCTTGCAATTAAGCAGATCTGCTTTCAAAATATGACTAATTAGAGAAGAGTCACGCTGGCAGGGAGAAGGCACGGCGTCCCAGCAGCCAGAGGTTAGACCAGGTGCTGGATCTCAGCCCTGGTGGGATTTTGGGCGCCCCCCCAAGCACAGTGTCCCAGCAGCCAGAGGCGAGACCAGGTGCTGGATCTCAGACCCGGTGGGATTTTGGGCGCCCCCCCAAGCACAGTGTCCTGGCAGCCAGAGGCGAGACCAGGTGATGGATCTCAGACCCGGTGGGATTTGGGGTGTCCCCAAGCCCTGGAGGACCCCGGCAGGGGCAGACAGAGGGGAGGAGGGGAGAGGAGGGCAGGAACGTTGCAGTCCTCAAGCCAGGAGCCCTCGTTCATATGATGCGTGCTAACCATGTTCTCTGGCCTGACACTGGCTGCTCCCTGGAAGCCAGCAGAGACGTTGGGAGCTGCCTGGCCCCAGGCTGACGTTCTGGGGCGGGGCGCAGTCCTGGAGAGGGCTTGTGCATGATCCGTACGGGGTGGTGGGTAAAATCTGCTGTTAGTCTCTGGGGGGCACCTGTCCCCGTGATACCCTCGCTGACTNAAGCCAGCAGAGACGTTGGGAGCTGCCTGGCCCCAGGCTGACGTTCTGGGGCGGGGCGCAGTCCTGGAGAGGGCTTGTGCATGATCCGTACGGGGTGGTGGGTAAAATCTGCTGTTAGTCTCTGGGGGGCACCTGTCCCCGTGATACCCTCGCTGACTCCCATCCAGTAAGAGGCAAGACCTGCTCTCTGACCGCGCCAAGTGACTGTTTGCGGTCAGAACACGGCTCTGGTGGCAGAGGAGGCTGAAGGCCCTGGTTCCTGGGGGCATCGTTAACAGGACTGTCCCAAGCGCTGGCATCCCAGGCAGTCTGAGAACCAGTGTCCCTGGCGGCGTCTACCTGACCCACAAGGGCCCTGTCCTGTGCCAGGCACGTGGAGACCGAGATGGCCCAGAGGCCAACCCTGACCTTGACCTCGAGGTCCTCCAGCTGGGTGACGTGGGCCTGGAAACACACAGCTCCACGGCCCATGGCGGCACGGAGCGCATGGTGGATGCCAGAAGCCTCGGGAGTGGCCCGTCCCAGCCCCCGGGGGCGGGCTGCTGAGCGTGGCGGGCACCCTCAGACCCCACGCCCCTCACCCCTCACCCCTGCTGCTTTCAGCACCAGCTCAGCCACCGGAGGCCGTCCCTCCAAGGAGCTGGAGAGCTGGGAGGGCGGGAGGGTGGAAAAACACCATGAGGGGCGACGATGCCCGCCCAGGCGCGCAGACGCGGCCCTGCCTTCTGGGGAACATGCCCTCGCTGCTGGGGTGAGCGGGGCCTGGGTGGCTGCCCGGCCCCTGGCACCTGGAGCGTGGACGCGCCAGAGATGTCCCGCCCTGGGGCAGGACCACCAGCTTCTGTGGTCCCACCGTGGGTCTCTAGAGTCAGGGTCGGGGAGTGAGGTCTGGGGGCCTCTAGGTGATGACCCCATCTGGCAAGGCACCTCTCCAGAGAAGGCCAGCCCTGCCTCCACCCCACCGGCCATGNTGTCCCGCCCTGGGGCAGGACCACCAGCTTCTGTGGTCCCACCGTGGGTCTCTAGAGTCAGGGTCGGGGAGTGAGGTCTGGGGGCCTCTAGGTGATGACCCCATCTGGCAAGGCACCTCTCCAGAGAAGGCCAGCCCTGCCTCCACCCCACCGGCCATGGCGGTGGCTGGTGGCAAAGGGACGTGCCCCGGCAGCCCTGTGTGTTGGGCACACCAGGGAAGACGCAGAGGACAGAGCCCCAGAGGGGCAGAGGAGGGCGGCTGTGACCCCGGGGGTGGACCAGGAAGGATGCAGGGCGGGAGAAGAGGTAACAGAGCCTGGCGGCGGCGGCGATCAATGCACCGGGTGTGTTTACAAGCACGCTTGCTCAGGCCTGCGTGGAGGCCGGGTTAGGAGAGGGAGGCTGCGTGCGTCCTGGCCCCCCAGGGGCACGGCTGCACCCTCAGCGGGGTCACTGCCTCCGTGAAGCTCCGAACCCACACAGCATCCCCGAGTCCGGGCCGCGAGAGCCCTGGGAAGTGAGCGAACAACCAGAGCGACGGACAGCCATCCGTCACCGTCAGCCTGAGGGCCTGGCCGGACGGCTGTGGCCTCCGGGACTGGGCGCCTTCTGCGGGGGGTGGGTATGCGCTCCTCGACAGCATGGATGGGGTTGGGCTGCCCAGATCCAGCAGGGAAGGGAGAGAACGCCCAGCCACCTACCGTGGGTCACTCGGGAACACTTTCCAAGGGCCTCCTGTGTGCTGGCCTCGGGGGCTTCAAGTCGGAGCCAACGGAGGGACCAGGCAGGGGGCCCGCACACGCCCAGGACAGGCCGTGCGCAGGGCTGCACAGGGGAGAGCAAGGTGCAGGATGGGCCGGTGGGTGCTGGCGTCTGGGGGCCCTGGAAAGGCAGGGAGGGGCCGGCCACACGCCGCTGGGGCTCAGAGCTGCCCGTCAAGGGGGTCGTTGGGCTGCCCTGCCATCCTCCCCGCACTAGAAAGCCAACACCTCCCCCGCCAGTGCTGTGAGGCTGAGCTCCTGGGTCTGAGAGTCCACGTCAGCACACGACCCAGCACCGCCACCACCGGGGGGAAGCAGGGCCTCAGAGACACGTGCACCCCGCGTCCACGGCTGCATTATCGCAGCAGCCAAGAGGAGGAAGCAACCCCAGGGCCCCGACAGATGGACGGACGGACAGGGTGGGGTCCACACCGACAACAGGAGGCTATTAGAGGACTTTCTGAGCGCGGGTGGGCCCGGAGGACGCCACGCTCCGTGAGACGAGACACGGGACGTGATCTGTGCGACTCCACTGAGAGGAGCTCCCTAGAGGAGTCAGGCTCACAGAGACCGAACGTGGGTGGTGAGAGACCAGGGATGGGGGGCGGGAGCTGCTTACCGGGGACAGAGCCTCAGTTTGGGAAGAGCAGGGTCTGGAGGTGATGGTGAGGATGGCTGCACAATGTGAATGTTCTTACTGCCACTGAAAAGCTCATGTAAAAATGGTTAGAACGTAGGTTGTATGTTACGTACATTTACCACCATTTTGTTTTTTTTTTTAAGATAACCTCCTTCAGGGGGAAAGGGCTTCCCTGATAGCTCAGCTGGTAAAGAATCCTCCTGCAGTGCAGGAGACCCCAGCTTGATTCCTGGGTTGGGAAGATCCCTTGGAGAAGGGAAAGGCCACCCACTCCAGGATTCTGGCCTGGAGAGTTCCATGGACTGTATAGCCCATGGGGTGGCAAAGAGTCGGACACGACTGAGCGACTTTCACTTTCCTTTCGGCGGGGGGCCGGGGGAAAAAACTGCTTTTGTACATAGCAGGTACTCAAGTAATAATACCTGTTTCCTGCCAGCCTCCCCTCGCCCTAAGGACAGAGAAACAGCTGCCCACCGCAGAGACCCCGGCCTGGGCTTACCAGCCAGAGGCGCCGGCGAGCACTCCAAGGCCGTGCGGGGGGCGGACGAGGGGGCCCCAGGCCGGCCCTGCTCTGCATTTGGCCCACATCCCTGAGCTGCCGGTCAGCACGCAAAAGGCCAGCTCGACGCAGGCTTTGGAAAGGATCCTTGAGATCAGAAGATTTGCTGGAGTGGATATAAATAGCCCAAAGCTCCCAGCCCAGCTGCTGAGCCAGCAATGCGGGCCAGGCGGTCAGGGGGACTCCCTAAGCCTGGGTCCAGACTCGCCTTCGTGGAGTGGCCGCTCCGCAGCCTCCTCTGCCCTTTGGGCCCTGTGCCCCGCCCCAACCCCACTGCCTGCCCCAGTTCCTCTCTCCAAACACGAACTGCTTCCGAACCAAGGCAGAATCATCTGCGGGCCCCTGGTTTGCTGTGGAGTGGCTCAAGGAGCCAAGGGCAGGGGGCACGCGTGGGCAGGGACACCTGGGGTGCTGGGGGGGCATGCGTGGGCAGGGACGCCTGGGGCGCTGGGGTGGGTAGAGAGGTGTAAAGATACACCCTGTTGTCCGTGACCCCAGGCCAGGGCCAGTCTTGCTTTCACCGACCCCTATAACGAGTCTCAGTCTCAACATCAAACTGCAGATACAGCACCTTCAACACTGGTGAAAGGCATTTTCTGACGGGTACACAGCACCCCTTCTTCTCCCAGCGCCCTCCCCGCGCCACTTCCCATCAGATCTGTGTCCCCCTAGGGGGGCTGACCCTCTGCGCCCCCTGCGTGCCCCTGACCCTGGCCTCTCTGCTCCAGCATCCCCCACACTGTACAGGCTGGCACTTGCGAGGCTGGGCACCTACTAGTTTTATGAATGAACAAACAACGAGCCTCTCGCGAACGCAGCTCACGGGGGAGAGAAGAGACGGTCTGTCCCCGGTCTGCCCCTCTGTCTGTACCTGTGTCTGCCTTGTCTGCTGGCAGCCCAGACGGTACCCCATCTGTCACGAGACACACACCATCCCCGAGGGTCAGAGTCCAGGGGCCCCTGCCCGACCCACCACCCCTGTGTCTCACACTGTAAGAAGTAACCAGCCCTCGTGGCTCATGTCAGAGTCTGGAGGTGAGCGGTCCAGGCTGTGTGGAGCAGCACCCCCCCCCCACCAGGTGTCGGGGGCCCTGGCGCCTTCCGGCTCCCTGGCCCTGCCCTCCTTACAGTGCAACCACTGTCCTCATGATCCATGATGGCTGCCTGTGCTCCAGCCATCACCTCTTCATTCCAGCCAATAGGAAGAAGAAGAAACGGGGAAAGGACCCACCTCTTCCTTTAAAGACACTTCCTGGAAACTGCACACTTCTGCTTACCTCTTACTGGCCAGAGCGGTTACACAGCCATTTCTAACTACCTGGGAGGCTGGGAAAGATGTTCTTTATTCTCCCTGGCATCGTGGCCATATTAAAACACAAATCACACCAAAAATGAGGTTTTAATAAAGAGAAAGCAGATACCGGGAGGCAGCCATTTAGGACACATGTCCTCCCCACCCAGGCCAGGGATCACCCCCTTTCCACCTCCAAGACCCCTTTCACCATCTTCCCCACAACCTGCCAAATAGTAAGGCCTGAGAACTCCTGTGAAGGGAGCTCTGCCCATCTCCCGCGCTGTGCTGACCGGCTCTGTCCTACAAGAAGGCCTCTATCGCTCCTTATATCCATTTTTCCAGCTGAGGAGGAAACTTGCCAGCCTGCTAGGAGGAGGCCAGGACCCAAACCCAGGCCCGTGTGCTCCCCGCTCAGCACTTTGTTTGAATCAAGCGGCACTTGGCACGCTGGGGCATGAGCGGGCCCCCGGCCCCCGGCCTCCTCGCGGGATGGAGCAGCCTGAGACACACCTGCCCTGGAGATGGCCCAACTGTGAGGAGTGCCCCCGTGCAGCGTGGGTCTGACTGCACCAAGGCCGGCCTTCCACGGACAGAAAGCCAAGCTCCGCCTGCACTGTGGCCGGGCTGGGCTAAGCCTGCAGGCCCCGGGCGGTCCAGACCTCGCCTGGGGTCCCTCTCATTAAACCAGGGGGGCTCAGGCGCCCAAGCTGGGTGCACAGAGAGGTCCCCACGAGCTTGCGAGCTGGAGAGGGCACAGTCTGCTCCAATCAAACGGAAGCAGAGGAGAGCTGTCCAGGGAGAAAACCGGTGAGCTCTGGCTGAAGCTGTCACCTTGAGAGACGTCAACCACCAAGCCTTCCTAGAAGGACAGGCAGAGCCCCGAGGGCTGTGCAAGAGAGACACGCGCCCACCTGGGGCTGGCTGTGCCCGGCCCTTACACCCGCCCCCACACCCTGCACGGGGCAGGGGGGCACCTGCTTCCCCAGAGGCAACGAGGCACCTCCCTGTGCCCCTAACCCCCCACCCCGCACACGTCTGCACACAGCAAGGCTCTCAGACTTGCTGGGTGGAAGCTGGAGTGTGGGTTCAGTGCAGAGGGAAAGACAGCCCCTCCAGACTCAAAGGAATCCAGGCAGAGGAGACAGGCCGAGGTGCGGGCAGGGCAAAGGCAACTCCCCCTCCACCCACCCTGGTCTCCTGCAGCTCAGGGCACGGGGCAGTTGGCATCTGGTGAATACAATCCGGGGAGACGGCCGTGATCAGCTCCTCCCCAGCTGCCCTCTCCCTCACGGACCAGAGTCGGCAGGCTTCTTCGTAAGGAGGTCGCGTCCCATGGATAGCGGTCCTGCTCGGCACTGTCTCGCAGATCCACCCTCACCCTCTCTTCCTGGCCCAGAGCTCTCAGCTCTCCGGAGACGGGAGAGAAGAGGCTCCCTGAGCCCTCCCCACAGGAAGGGGCCTTCGCGGGCCTTGTCCGGACCGCTGCCAGCAGGTCCACTCTCCCATCACCTCCACTGCCCGGCCCCCGGGCAGAGCCCCAGGGCACAGCCGGTGTGGCTCTCAGGACCATAGACTCGGAGCAGCACAGAACACGGGTGTGGGCTGATGTGGCCCTGCCACTTCCTAGCTGTGCAACCCCGGGAAAGACGCCCCACCACTCTAAGCCTCAGTTTCCTCATCTGTAAGTGGGGGCACACAGCAGGCACTCAGCCCACCTTCCAGCAGAGACCGCATACCAGGAAAGCCGCCGGCTCCAGGAGACAACCAGGGAAAGCCCAGCTGCAGGTGAAGACGCCAGGTTCTAGGCTTTCCCGAGCCCTCCCTGCCCAAAGAGAGGGTGGGCACATGTCCACACGGTAATTGCATCTGTGTGCATTTACTAACAACGTGTGGGCACAACCACAGCAACGTCACGCGTGCCACAAAAGACTGCTCCAGAAAGACACTGAGGACGAAAGTCAAAGCTCAGTGGAAGCAGAAGCCCCCTGTGCCTCCAAGGATGGTACTGGCTGCCCCGGGGTGAGGGGCACACACTCCTTTCTGGAGCCCCTGGACTTGTTCACGTGTCAACTGTGGACGTATTTTAAAAGCTCTTTCGTTTTCTTGTTTAGTGGCTCAATCACGTCTGACTCTTTGTGACCCCCTGGACTGTAGCCTACCAAGCTCCTCTGTCCATGGAATTATCCCAGCAAGAATACTGGAGAGGCATGCCATTTGCTTCTCCAGAGGATCTTCCCCAACCAGGGATCAAACCCATATCTCCTTCATCGGCAGGAGTGGCTTTACCACTGAGCCACCTGGGAAGGCCCTCATCTGAAGGGAGCCAGGATCCGGCGCGGCCAGCTCGATGGAGGGGAGAGGCAGGGCTCCCAGCAGGGCGCCGCCACAGCAGGTCAGATGGGACACCCCAGGGGACCCAGGGCTGCGGCACACACAGAAGACAAGACCCATTTTAACGTGGATCAGAACCACGAGGAGTTCCAAGATGGAAGCCGGTCCCTACGGGACACAAGGGGTCTCCAGGGGCAGGAACGAAGCTCGTCCAGGCAGAGGGACCTGCGTGAGCCAAGCCACAGAGCGTGAAAAGTGCATGCGTCGGGGTGAGCAGCAGAGGGCAGTGCTGGCGGCCACCCACCTGGGGCAGGTGTGGGAGCGAGAGGGAGCCTGCAGGGAAACGCTGTTTGGGCCAAGATGTCCCGGGATGGGGGAGGAACGGAGAGAGAGGAGGGCTGTGCTCCTCGGGCTCCCTGGGAGGCAGGCAGGGGCTCTGCACACCCCCGGCGCAGAGAGGCTGGGGGAGCAGGGGTGTGCTCTTAATTACCGCAGTTATCGCAAACGCGTCAGCCGTGATCAGCTCCTCCAGACCACCCGCCGCCGCCACCGCCCTCCTCCCTGGATGTTTTGGCGGCTCCGCCATATGGCAGAGTTAAAAATACGGCTCAGAGTGAGGGGGTGCAGACGGGAGTGGGCAGGTTCCCGGCGTGGCAGGCGGGCATCTGGTCAGGCCGGCCTGGGACACACTCTGAGCCCAGGTACCCGGCTCCTGCTGGGCTATGGCTGGACAACGCCTGTCAGACACCTGGCACCACGGAGAGCGACCCACCAGGGGCCGGACCGGCGCCAGAGCCCACACAGAGAGTGGCCCTTTTGGCCTGGGGGGAAGTGACAGCATGGGGCCAGGGCACCCCGAATCCCGGGGGGAAGAGGGCTGCAACTCCTTGCTCTTCCTCCCAGTGAGGGGCGTGTCCAGTCCCCTCCCGCCTGAAACTGGCCTTGGGATCTGCTTGACCAATAGCAGGTGGCAGAATGACCTCGTGGGATCCCCAAGGTCGAGCCACAGGAAGCCTCAGAACGTGGCATTCCCAGCCTCCCTCCAAGCCTCAGAACCCTGGCTCTGGGGTCTCCAGACCCCCGAGCTGGAGAGGCCAGGTGTGGACACTCTGGTCCACAGGGCCAGCAATCTGGGTGTCTCCACTGGTTCCCAGATCTCCGAGGAAGGTGTTCTGGATGCTCCAGACTAGTGCGTCCACTATTTGGACACCACTGAGTAACTCCCAGCAACCAAACAGGGAGCAGAAGGCCCAGCCGTGCCAGCCCCGCCCGCAGCATCTCAGCTCGAAGGATGGGCTCGCCTTAAGCCTCCAGATTTTAGAGTAATCTGTCACCAGCCACAGATAACGGGACACTCATTCATTCACTGACTCCCTCGTGCATTCATTCAACATGGATTCATTAACACCCACCCCCAGGCAGCCACCCAGGGGAGGCAGACGTCCCTGCCCTGGCTGCTTCTCTGGAGCGGTGAGTGAGGGGTGCTGGAGGCAGGGTCCAGGGGGTCAGCCAGCCCCACTCTCTCCCCAGTCCAGGGACACCGCAGACATCTGGGCTCCTTGTTCAGTCACTAAGACGTGCTGGGCTCTTTGCGACCCCATGGACTGCAGCACGCCAGGCTTCCCTGTCCCTCACCACCTCCCAGACCATGCTCAAACTCATGTCCATGGAGTCAGTGACGCCATCCATTCATCTCATCCTTGGTCATCCCCTTTTCCTTCTGCCTTCAATCTTTCCTAGCATCAGGGTCTTTTCCAATGAGTCAGTTCTTTGCATTGGTGGCCAAAGTATTGGAGCTTCAGCTTCAGCATCAGTCCTTCCAAAGAGTATTCAAAGTTGATCTCCTTTAGAATGGACTGGTTGGATCTCCTTACGGTCTGAGGGACTCTCAAGAGTCTTCTCCAACACCACAGTTCAAAAGCATCAATTCTTCGGTGCTCAGCCTTCTTTATGGTCCAACTCTCTTGTCCTTACATGACTACGGGAAAACCATAGCCTTGACTAGATGGACCTTCATCTTTCTGGTTAAGCAATGAGCTCTCCCTTCCNTCTTCTCCAACACCACAGTTCAAAAGCATCAATTCTTCGGTGCTCAGCCTTCTTTATGGTCCAACTCTCTTGTCCTTACATGACTACGGGAAAACCATAGCCTTGACTAGATGGACCTTCATCTTTCTGGTTAAGCAATGAGCTCTCCCTTCCGTCTGGACAGGCAGTTGGGGGGTTAGACAGGATGGGACTTGTTCCTTCTATCCAGAACCCACGTGCCCCGCTCGCCTCCAGGACCCCCAAGTCCTACGGCATCTCCTGCAGCCCCTGCTCACTCGTTCCCCCTCCCGGAGCCAGGTGTCCTGTCCCGCGCCCTCCCGCAGGCAGCCCCCCGGGGACACCCAGCGTCTGCTCCCAGAGCCCCTCAGGGCCTCCACAGCTGCTGGTCCTGCCCACCCACCGCCTGCAGCTTCCCTCCTCCTCTCCCTCGCTGTCCTCTGGGTCCCTCTGCTGCAGACACACCGGTCTCCTCACGGCACCTGGACCATGCCCAGGTACACTGTCCACTCAGGCAACCAAAAGGGAGGCCCAGTGATCACAGTCTCCACCAGAGACCGCAATGCCAGGGCCCTGAGAGAGGCCCCTCACCCTCCAAGGGGAGCAGGAGGGGCGGGGCCTCACCCCAGGCTGACCTCCCGGGCCACCCGCCCACCCACAGTCCTCCTCAGGCTGTCAGGGAGCGCTGAGGCCTGTCCCGGGTCTCACGCCCTCACCCATAAGGGCCCTGGTGCCATGGCCATCCAGGAGGACGCTGGGATTTCACGGAACACCTCGTGCCAGCCCCGCCCTGCTGGACACCTGATGGGCACGACCGACCATGAGAGGCAGGTCTGCCAACAGGACACGGGCTGCGGGAGCCCCGTCTTCTGCCCACGGTGGGCCCGGTCCCCCGGAGGGCAGAGGGCTGCCCAGGGGCCTCAGGGTCCACGTGGTCTGACACTCTCCATGCAGAGCAAAGAGGCCCCTCCAGCCAACAAGATGGGGGGCAGAGCCAGGGCGGGGCAAAAAGGGCCGCATGCCCAGTGCGTCCCGAGGGTCAACATGCCAGAGAGGCCTCAGCGGCAGGCCAGCCCGTCCTCACCATGTGCTTGGGGAAACGCACCAACCCAGCTGGAGCCTGACAGCTTCAGAGTCCCTCCCCTGCACACGGCACCTCCTGCCTGCCACCACCCCCACCATTTTGCAGGAAAAGGACTCGGGCTCCTGGTGGTGAAGTAACTTCCCCAAGGAGACCAGAGCGCGGCAGAGGCCAACCTGACACTCAGAGGGAAAAGGCAGGGCTGTCCCAGGATAGACGGTGGTGCCGGAGGCAGCCCTGGCTCCTGGAGCCAAAAGCCTGGGTAAGCTGACCACGCACAACCAGAATCAGCCCCAAATACCGACACTGCGCAGTGAACAGGTCTGGCACGACAGTGGCCAGGTTCTAGAGGCAGGCAGGCCCGCATGCAAATTCTGCCTCTGCCCTGGTGACCACCGGCAACCTCTCTGAGCCTCAGCATTCACAACCGCAAAATGGGGTGATGGTAGCCCACACGTGTCATGGCGCTGGAGCACCGGGAAAGGCTTCATTATTACCAGGGTTTGATCACTGTCAAAGCGCTCTGGAGTTTGGGTGCCCAGAGCCCAGGATCACTGCCTGTTCCTCTGTGAACCTCGCTTCCTCCAAGGAAAGCTGAGCGTCTCACAACGAGGCTTAAAGCACAGCTTGGTTGAGGGTGAGTGGCCTTGTTCCCCAGCCCCACCCCCCAAAGCTGATGTCGGTTCTCAGCAAGTGCCCTGGGCTGTCTGTGCCCACCCGGGCCTCGCCTGGCCCGCTGTCCCCACTCCCAGGCCCGCCATGACCACAGGCAGCACGTCCAACCCCAGACAGGCTGTGTGCCCACTTCCTGTCTCGGCGCCCATGTGTGCTGTCTGCTGCCGAAAGACCATCCTCTATCTCGCTCTTCAAGCCTGGCCTCAAACGCCACCTCCTCCAGGAAGTCTTCGGAGGCTGACGCCCAAGGCTGGCCATCTGCCTCTTGCTGGAGGCTGCCCAAACACCACTCAGCCCCTCTCTCACCCCGGCCCAGGGTCTGTGTCCCTGCCCATGTGGAGGCCATGGGGGAGCCGCTGATTGAGACCAAGGACCAGGCAGGGCTGAGTCACCAGGAGCAGTCAGGGGGGACAAGGAGATAGTGGGTCTGCGGGGCCCAGCCCAGCTCCTGCTTCAGACTGGTTCCACACCCCCTCCCGGATGGACAGGCATGTTGTCCATCAAACTACAAAATCTTCACTGGAGAATCGGGGCGGGGTGAGGGTAGGAGGTGGGTGGTGTTCTGCCTGGTTCAGTCCTTTCGACGTTTCCATAGGTTTGGAAATTTCAAATAAAGCAACCCTCAAGGGCTGTCTGGGTACCCTGTCCCTCCCCCGAGCCAGCGTCCCTGGTGTCCTGCAGCGCCAGGCACCCTGCAATCCTGCAATCTGGTCTCTGGAGCTGGGCTGCTTCCCCAGCCCACTGGCCTGGGGGCACCGGGGCAAAGCCTGCCTTACTCCATCGGTCCTCCCCCTGGGGGAGCCTAGGATGACGGGTGCCTGCAGACCCGAGCAGGGCTGAGCAGCGGAGGCGTCGCCATGGGGCCGCCCAGGGTCCCTGTGAGGCTGGGGAGCGTGGATCGCAGAAGGTGTGTAAGAGCCTCAAGGCTGTGGCTCTTCACCCTGTAAAGCGTAAGCACTCAGAATCTCTAAAAACTGGCGTGGCGTCACCCATCAACACGGCACTCCTGGAAGGGCAGGATTCGGACACTGCAGGTCCACGGTCTTGGGGATTCCTAGCAAGGCCGTCGCTCTGGGAAGCTTGCTCTGAAGTCAGGGCATTTTCTGCTGCAGCCTGACCTGTGTCTGCACGGTGGAGGGGCGGGGGGTGGCGGAAGATTCAAGGCCCCCTGATTTCCCGGCTGCCTTGCGACCTCCTCTGTGGCTTCTGCTCCGTTTCAGTGAGTGAGGTCAGCTCACGCCCCCCCACCTCCCAGGGCCTGCCCGACGCCCAGCCGGTCACTTTGTTCCTGCTGCTCTGTGGCCAATTACACGGATGACGCCCTGACTCGCTCAGAACGGTGCCCTCCCCAAGTCGGGCNTCTGTGGCTTCTGCTCCGTTTCAGTGAGTGAGGTCAGCTCACGCCCCCCCACCTCCCAGGGCCTGCCCGACGCCCAGCCGGTCACTTTGTTCCTGCTGCTCTGTGGCCAATTACACGGATGACGCCCTGACTCGCTCAGAACGGTGCCCTCCCCAAGTCGGGCAAAGCTTGGCTCTTTCTTACAAAAGCAGAAAGCAGGGAATAAAAAAAAAAAAAAACCCGAGATCAGCTGTCAAAACAATGTCATTGACAAAGCAGCTGACAAGCAGCCACACAGCTGACTGAGACTGCCCCTGACCCCAAACTCCTGAGCGCAAGCCTCACGGGCACAGCCCTGAGACCTCCGCAGGCGTGGAGGCCTGAACCAGATTTATCTCAGGATTTATCCTCCAGGCTGTAACAGAATCACTGGCTTAGCATGTCGGACGGCCGGGAGACAGCGTCAGAGAAGCATCTCCTTGTTTCTGCGGACTCGACCATCTGCCTGAGAAAGAACGGCTTGCCCCGCTCCCTGGGATGTGACCACGTGTTCCTCAGCCGGACTGAGGCCCTGCAGGCACAGAGCAGCCCGTTCCCGGCGTGGGGACGTCCTCCCCGGCACCAGCTACCCGGCTGGGAGAACAAGAGCGTCATTGACCGAGAATGGGAGCCCGGTATCTCTTGGCCGCGCCCTCCGCCCTTGCAGATCAGAGAAGCCTGCTCAGCCTCTCCCGGCCTGTGCAAGGCCCCTGAAGTGGACTCAGAGGCGGCCGGGACCTCTGACCCTGCGGCCGGGGTCTGGGGTTCCCCAGCCACTCTGAAGATAAATGTGCTCTCGGAGGCTCCCAGCCAGGACCCGCCCCGGAAGGTGCTCGAGTCCCCTCCTCCAGCCCACCCCTCATCACCGGTCACCCTCAAGCACCACCCCTTCCCTCTCCCCTGAAACTGATGCGCCTTCGTCATGGTTAATATCAGCACAGACCGGAGGAGCAGCCGTTTGGAAAGTCAGCAGAGAATGAACGCCGCTGGAAACCTCCCCCGGAGTGAGTCACCAGCTCGAAGCTCCAGAGAAGCGTCCTCTCCGGTGAGCTGACAGCCCTCCAGGGCTGGAGGGGACACGGGCGCCGAGGGAGACGGCTCCACTGGGCCACCCAGCCTCGTCAGGGACTTCTGCCGGAAACTCAGCAGCAGAGGCCGGGAGGCAGCAGCCCAGGCCACCCTGGGCCCCTCCGCGCGGCAGCCTCGGGTGATGCTGCAGCCCGGCCTGGGTGTCAAGGGCCCAGGAGGCGGGACAAGCGCCACGCACGCCGGGCCTCCTCCAGCGCCACGGGCTGGGAGTCACGCAGGACCGACAGGAGGATGTCTGATCACTGGGGAGTGTGAAGGGCAGGTGCGGGCGGGGGGGGGGGGTGAGAGCAGGG
>SJYA01004204.1:0-67852 GCA_006410615.1 Neotragus moschatus
ATTTTCTTGGCAAAACTCCATCAGTCTTTTCCCTGCTTCATTCCGTATTCCAAGGCCAAATTTGCCTGTTACTCCAGGCGTTTCTTAACTTGCTACTTCTGCATTCCAGTCCCCTCTAATGAAAAGGACATCTTTTTTGGGTGTTAGTTCTAAGAGGTCTACTTTAACATGCATATTAAGCTGAGAGCCCCATGGTCGCACTCTGTACCACGCTGGACTCCCTGTCCCTGCAGGATGCAGCAAAGGGCCTCCCACGTGAGAGATCAGCAGCAAAGTATGTGAAACACAGCAGACAGGCCCCACATGGCTAGAATTTACTGTTATAACAAACAAGACACTCGGCTGACTGATGCAGAAAGGCCCCCTGGACAGCTTGCTTTTGGGCTGACGGGTCATGAGCTGACCCTGCTACTCAAGGAGTCGGTAACTCAGCAAAGTACACTATCCTCTGTGCTACTATGCCCACAAAGTCCAATGCTATCTTTAAAAACAGAAGGAGACAAGAAACCCTCACCTGTGTATTCAATCACAATTTAGCTGAGAACTTAAACTACCCTGGTTACATGTTCATGGTTCTGGAGACTAACAGCATTCTGACACTGCCTGAAAACAGCAATCTCACAACACCATTCCACTAGCTATAGAACACCAGCGTTTGTGCTCTTAGGACGAGAGCAGTGTCATGAAGTGGTGACCACATTCTTACCAGATTATCCAGCATTCGCATGAGGGCTTCAAACTCCTGCTCACCAATCTGCCACTTGGGCGGTGATCCGCTGCCTTCCCCTGCCGGAGACCCAGGCGCCCGAGACTTGGCTTTGTACTTCCCAGGATCCAGGAGGACTAAATTGTCTGGCCCTCCCGCACTCGCCAGGGTTCGAACCTTTTCCAAAACAAGCAAATACAACAGTTGGAGTTCCTTACTGGTCAAGCAGGTCAGATGACCATGAGAGATGACTTCAACAGAAATGGAGGTGTCAAAAGAAACCAGATCACTGCAGGAGTAAAACACGCAAGACGGAAGTGACAAATGGATCACAAGACTGTTTTCAGAAATGTGTCTTTAGCACGAAGAAATATCGGTCACTCATACTCGAAGAATAAATGGGAAAACAACGCCCCTTCCAAGGTCATATAAAGGAGACTGGCGGCTGCTACTGCACAGATGTAAGCCGGGTACCAATGAGGACTGTGCAAACGGGGAGCTTAGCAGGCCTGGCATAAGCAGCACCCAGAGCTGAGAGACTGCGGCCAAAGCTCTATCCCTGCACCTACTTTTCAAAACAAGTGCCTGGGTTCAAACGAAATGACCCATGACAACATAAATAAGCACCTGATATCAGGGCCAGTATATGCTAGCCCTCCATAAATGGTAGTGACTTACGTATTTGAAAAATTAAGTTAGAAATGACCAGACCACATGGAGTGGCCACCGCCTACCTGGATCTCACACGCAACCACAAGGTTGTGGATGTAATAGAAGGCCTCCTCAACGCTCTCTCCAACAGACACAAGACCATGATTCCGCAGAATAAGAACCTAAGGGAAGAATCAGGAACGTTCTAGGGACCAGGCGAGGAGACAGATATGTTTTCTTCTTCCCTCGATAATTTAAATACCAGATTAGATGCCTACTGACCTTGCTTTTAGGCCCCAAATTTTTCTGAATTAAAATTTTTTCTTCCTCATCAACCAGAATCCCATGATAATCGTGATATGCCACTTCTCCAAGGGAAAGTGCCTCCGGGGAGATGGGCAAGAGGCCACACTTCATCGCAGAGACCTAAAGAACAAGCGGCAGCATCAGTGCAGGCCAGCCAGCAGTGCACACGGGCTGACAGCTGGCGAGCACGCTCCTCAAACTGCTCCTTCAGAAGCAGAGGCGCCCATGAGACTAAGGTGAGCCTCAAGATTACTTCTGGGTCTTATTACCAATCCATACTCTAGAAAATCAAAGCCACCACTATCAAGGAAGACTTCCAAAAAAATTTCACATCTTCCTGGATTTCTCCCACACTGACGGTAAACAAGTTGTGAGCTCAGATATAATAAGATTAGTCCCAAAGCTGCTGCAGAGAGAGACAATGGCTCCCTCTAAATGAGGCACAGTGCTACAAAGAGAAGTTTCTGAAGAGCTGAGGTTTTTGTGTTCTTTTCACGTTAGTTCGTAAGTGTGACAGGAACACCTGAAAATCAGGTAAAAGGAAATGTATAAAGGTTTAGGGTAAGTAAGCTGCACAATTTCTCTACATTAATTTAAGCGAAAGATGTAAGTGTCCGTATAGCCCTTGAGTTTCCTTAAATTTTCCAAACAGACCTTAGAATATCCTAATTTTAAATGTTAATTTAATGTTAATTTTAAATTCTACCTAGACAAACAGACTCCAGAGATTTAAATTATAACTATGATATTTTTTTACAGAGAAATTAATCTAAAAACACAATACCCTCAGTAAGGGCAATATCATTATTTAATTCCTTTCACAGTTAACAGTTTTTCTATAAGATATTTCATTACAAAGTAAAGTTACTTTGTTAAGTTTTAAAACAAATTACATGCTAGATATTTGTAACAACCATATTCTCAAAGGTACCTCTAACAGTTCCTTTAAAAGCATGGATTTTTCTGGGTTGGAAGACCTATATCACTTGGAGAGTGATATCTAATAAACTGATGCCAACATTAAGACCTGTATCTTCAAAGTAAAGCAAACAAACCAGATTCTCACATTCATCCATTCAAGCAAAGATCTATGACATTAAAACATCTGGACAGAGTAAAATCCAGTATTTCTTAATCAATGAGGTCAACTGTCAAACAAACAAACCCAGAAAGTCATTAAAATACAAAACTGGTGATAAAAAGCCAATCCCAGCCAGCTCTTGAGTGTTTGGCTCTCACAGGACTATACTAACAACCAGAAAGCATATTTTCATACTGAGGGGTCTGAGGCTTTGTCAGGTGGCTTGTGTGTACCAGAGGGCCCAGACTTGGTCATCAGCATGGGCAAGGCTCCTGGCCAGCTCAGGGCGGGAGCTGAGTCTCCTCTAACGGCCTGGACCAGTTATGTCACACAGCTCACAAGGTCTCAGCTCCCCAACCAGGGGCTAAGCCCAGGCGACAGCAGTGAGCACGTGGTGTCCCACCCACTGGACCACCTAGGCCCTCCCCGCCCCTGTCTTCTTAGTCCTCCCGAGTCACGATCCAACCTAGGTTCTGCTGACTCCAGGCAGGTTATCTGTGGACGGCTGGCTGGGTTTGTCTCTAGGCCTCAACCTTTCCATCTACACTGGGCTCCTTCCCACAGTTCATCAAGCAGGCTCAAGTCTCCTATACCCTACTGGCCCTTCCACAGGGAGGAGCCCACAGGTCCTCCACCCACCACCCACCTTCCCGACTCCTCTTCCCACTCCTCCTTCTCAATCAAAGAGTCTCCACTCACTGCTGCCACTCTGCACTTTCCCCACAGCCTCCCAGGCACTGAAGTCTCACTCCCCTCTTTAACACACCAATTCTCTGTTACGTCTTATGACATTTTCAGATTTATTACATTTTTCAAAATTAGATAGCTGGGCTTCCCTGATGACTCAGTGGTAAAGAATCCAACTGAAGACACAGTTCCCGGGAAGATGCCACGTGCCTCAGGGCAACTAAGCCCGTGAGCCACAACTCCTGAGCCTGTGCTCGAGGGCCTGGGAGCCAGAACTAGGGACACTGGCACCTCACTGCGACTAGAGAAATGCCCACACAGCAGCGGAGACCAGCACAGCCAAAAATAAGATAAATAAAAATACAAAATATGAAGTCTAAAAATATTAGTAAATGGACCCCTTAAATACACACACACACACACATATATATATATATATATATTCATAGATATATATTCTTTTAAGAAAGTCACACAGTGGGAAAAGTCTTCTAACCCAGTGAGGTGACAGGCACTGACTTGCTGCGGCGAGGACAGGTGACGCCCTGCTCCCCAGCACCCTACGACCTCAGGCTCGGCCAGAGCAGCACACACTCACCGCAGCACCGGCTGGTGTGTGAATGTGCACGACACACCTCACGTCCGGGCGTGCAGCATAAATGGCAGAATGCAACGTGAAGCCAGCCTGGTTCACTCCTAGATTAGTGCTCCCGCGATCTACTATGTCTCCTTGTAGGTTGACTTTAACCTGCAATAAGAAAACAAACTTCAAATATCATGAGCATTTCAAGTTGTCCTAACTAGCAACTATTTAAAACAAAGTTTAAAGTGTTAATAACTAAAAGTTTTCCCATGAGTTAATCACACCAAACAGACTTTACCCTCTTTCTTGAATTTTATATGTCTATGCCCAAGAAGACCAGGACATTCTTACCAAACTGGAGGCAGTCACTTCACTGTAGAGAAGTCCAAAAGGTACAATGAGGAAATGCTCCTGCTCAGAGCTCACTCTGGTCTGTGGGGAGAATTACCAAATTAGCTCAAAGATCCTATTAAAATTACCTGCATCGCTTCCTGTCCATAGACTTATAAGTTTCTTTGAACATTAGGTGTGCTACACATAACTGCACTTAATCACAGGGCCTATCACAAACCTAAGAGGTGACTGGAAAGCTTTCTATTACTACGCTGTTGTAGCTTATTAGGTACATAAAGTGTGCCTTGATCATATTCATGATAATTAACCTTATGAAGAGAAAAATCGATAAGCTACCAAACCAGTACCATGTGTAAAAAGCTGATCCCCTCAAGGGTGTAGTAATGAAATCCAAGAGTTACTTTTTAAAACTCGGAAAAAAAAAATTTTTAAAGCACTCAAAACCTAGAGGATGGTGAAGTCATGAAAATCAGATGAGAGAAAGCGGGGCTGCTCTGTGTGACGAGGAGGCTCTATGCTTTGTGCCCTCGCTCCTCAGGCCTGATTCTGCCTCCACAATACAGCTCTCTTTCAACAATTCGTTCAATACAGACCTGTCACATATGATGGATTTGTGCGAGATGCTAGTTACATAGTTGAGAGAGGAGAAAAAACCGAGTCCTGTCCTAAGAGGGGAGGAAAAAGAGTTCTGTCCTAATGAAATGCAGTCTAATTTTTAATGATTTGGGAACAGACTCGACAGCCTTCACAAAGCTACTGGGATGGAATACATTTACTCCTGGGCCAAGAATTATAACTAGGGTCAGACAGATGGAATTCAGTGGTTGTTGGAAAGGCCTTATGGCATTTAGTCAACTTCTTCACCAGCTCAGTGACTTCTGCAGTGGCCCAAACAGAAGCACATGTGGGGTCTGTGTGGACAGTGGCAGGCATGTCCTCAAGGGGCCTGTCTCCCTCCTTCACTCTGCAAATCCCCGGTGGGCTACAGTCCATGGGGTCGCAGACAGTCAGAATGAACTGACTCAGCACACACACACACCCTTTTCTTCCTGACAGTTCTTTATCTAGTCTGGATATTAACTCTTTGTTAGCTACCTGTGAGGCAGAAGCAGAAGATATTAAGAGGTGGCAAGAATACACAGAACTATACAAAAAATATCTTAATGACCCAGATAACCACGATGTCGTGATCACTCATCTCGAGCCAGACATCGAGTGCGAAGTCAAGTGGGCGTCAGGAAACATCACTATGAACAAAGCCAGTGGGGGTGATGGAATTCCAACTGAGCTACTTCAACTCCAAAAAAGCTGATGTTGTTAAAGTACTGCGTTCAATACGCCAGCAAATTTGGAAAACTCAGCAGTGGCCACAGGACTGAGAAAGGTCAGTTTTCATCCCAATCCCAAAAGAAGGCAATGCCAAAGAATGTTCAAACTACTGCACAATCGCACTCATTTCGCATGCTAGCAAAGTAATGCTCAAAATTCTCCAAGCTAGGCTTCAACAGTACATGAACTGAGAACTTCCAGATGTTCAAACTGTATCTAGAAAAGGCAGAGGAATCAGAGATCAAACTGCCAACATCTGTTGGGTCATGGAAAAAGCAAGAGAGTTCCAGAAAAACATCTACCTCTGCTTCACTGACTACACTGAAGCCTTTGACTGTGTGCAACGCCACAAACTGTGGAAAATTCTTCAAGACATGGGAATACCAGACCACCTGACCTGCCTCTTGAGAAACCTGTATGCAGGTCAAGAAGCAGCAGTTAGAAATGGACATGAGACTACAGACTGGTTACAAACTGGGGAAGGAGTACATCAAGGCTGTATACTGTCACTCGGCTTATTCAACTTATATGCAGAGTACATCATGTGAAATGCCAGGCTGGATGAAGTACAAGCTGGAATCAAGATTGCCAGCAGAAGTCTCAATAACTTCAGATATGCAGATGACATCACCCTTATGGCAGAAAGCAAAGAGGAAACAAAGAGCCTCTTGATAAAAGTGGAAGAGAGTGAAAAAGCTGGCTTAAAACTCAACATTCAAAAAACTAAGATCATAGCAACCTGTCCCAACACTTCATGGCAAATAGTTGGGGAAACAATGAAAACAGTGAAAGATCTTATTTTCTTGGGCTCCAAAATCACTGGAGACGGGGACTGGAGCCATGAAATTAACAGATGCTTGTTCCTTGGAAGAAAAGCTATGAAAAACCTAGACAGCACATTAAAAAGCAGAGACATTAACTTTGCTGACAAAGGTCCGTATTGTCAAATCTATGGTTTTTCCAGTAGTCATGTATGGATGTGAGAGTTGAACCATAAAGAAGCTGAGCACTAAAGAATTGATGTTTTTGAACTGTGGTGTTGGAGAAGACTCTTTAGAGTCCCTTGGACTGCAAGGAGCTCCAATCAGTCAAGCCTAATGGAAATCAACTCTGACTATTCATGCATTGGAAGGACTGATGCTGAAGCTGAAGCTCCAATACTTTGGCAAGCTGAAGCGAAAACCTGTCTCATTGGAAAAGACCCTGAGGCTGGGAAAGACTGAAGGCAGATAGAGAAGGGGACAACAGAGGATGAGATTGTTGGATGGCATCTCCAACTCAATGGACATGAGTTTGAGCAAGCTCTGGGACATGGGGAAAGACAGGGAAGCCTGGTGTGCTGCAGTCCATGGGGTCACAAAGAACTGGACATGACCAAGCAATTGACAACCACCAGCACCCGTGAGGCAAAATATTCTAGATTGTAACCTTTTATTTTCACTCTTTTTATGGTGTCTTTTAATGACAAGAAATTTTTAACAGTCAAATTTATCCATCTTCTCTTTTATGATAAGTGTCTTGGTGTCGTAAGACAACTTTCCTTCGGTCAGAGGTTAAAAGTCAATTTTTTTCATTTATATTGATCCAAACCTGGCATGGTGAAGCCCAGGGAGTCGCAAAAAGTTGGACACGGCTAAGCGACTGAACAACAAAGTTATTAAAATATTATTTTCACATGTAATCCTTAAGTCACTGGAATTGCTTGTTGAGTCTATAATGTATAAGGGAAAAATCCAATACAACTTTCCAACTCTGATTTTTCAATCCAGTTGTGCCAGCACCAATCTTAGCCTGGTCTATCATTCCCTTGCCGATCTGCAATGCCAGCTCCTGTGTATCTGCTTTCAATAGGTGCAGATTCAGTTCTGGGTTCTGTCTCACTGATTTATCTGCTTCTTCCCTTGCCTAAAGAACACTATTTTAATTATCAGCTTAAGTTTGACACTTGATAGGAAAAAATACCACATTACCTAGTACTTCACGAGTGCCTTGTCTATTCTAGGCCTTTTCCCTACACATAAATTTTAGAAGCATGATGTCAGGTCGCACATTAACAAAAACACTACACAGCCAGTTGTAATTACTTCTTTTCTGTTTGTGTGTATGTGTGTGTACACACACATAATTCATATAAACAGTATACATTTTATACTTTCATAATAATTTTCATGTTTTCACATGGTCTTTATAATTGTTTTTCATAATATGTAATAGTCTCTCAAATTGATGTTTAATAACTGAGCCATTTCCCACCAACTGCAGGATATTAAGACCCAGATATACTTGTAATGTTTTCTTCCTTTTTAGAATATGTTGGCTGTGCAGCACACAGGCTTCTCTTAACTGCAGTGTGCAGGCTCTCCAGCTGCAGTGTTTGCGCCTAGTTGCCCTGTAGCATGTGGGATCTGAGTTCCCCAACCAGGGATTGAACTTGCATCCCCTGCATTGAAAGGAGGATTCTTAACCACTGGACCACCAGCGAATTCCCCATGTTTTCTTCCCTAACCATATTTTCCCAAGAGTGAGTTCCACAGATCTACACATTTTAATGGAAAAAGCTTAAAACATACAATTTTCTGAGTTGCAAACAAAAAGGAGAAAGTGCTATACACTAAGCCCCAGAATGAGGAAAAAAAAAAAAAAACATTTCAAATAAAGTTTTCTAGTCCCCAGTGGACCAGCGCTGGTCTCACTTCATGTCTCCCCACAGCTTATACCCCTTCTCTGTGCAGAAGGAATGCGTGTTAACGTCCTTCACTCAACACCAAATATGACTCTGACTCTGCTTCTGCCCCCACCCCTGAGGCTGCCCACCTCAGAGGGTTAACACATCTCGTGGAGTGCACGGAGATGGAGCCAACCCCACTGACACCAAGGGGCGTTCAGGGGCAGGAAGGCCCTGCCATCAGCTACGGGCCAGCAGGAGAGGCGGCCCAGCTGCACCACCCTGGTTTTGACACCCTCCACCACCCCCCGAAAGCTTCTCTACATCCAAAGCAATCTTAAGATGGCAATGCAAGTCAGACAATCATCCCCAATCCTCTAACACCTGTTAGCACTTCTAAATCCCTTTAGGGGAAATCTCTATTGCCCTCTTTCAGAGAAAGGGCACAATGACCCTGAGTGCATTTGGCTGTACTGTTAATATGTTTTTTCCCTTAAATCTGCGTATGAAAATAGACTCTGAAATCAAAAAACGGAGGCTATAAATAGTTAGAAAAACAAACACCTTCTTTCTTAAAGATCCTGTAGCTCACAAGCTATAAGAAGCATTTTTTGGCGACTTCAATTTCTTTTTTTACTCAGGGTTAAGTCCCAAAGAGAACACTTATAGAAAAGTTAAACAGCTAACTAATGTTTAAATTCTGCCAAGTCCTAAATAATTAAAGGGGGAAAAAGCAGCAATTTAAGCAACTGAAACTTATGTAAATAGCGTTCATCACAGGACTAGCAGTGAGCAGTTTTAAAGGCCCGGAGGATGTGAGGTGGCATCAGGCCAAGGACCCCAGCTCCCATCAGTGCTGCAGCGTTTCCATGGGGCTGATGTCTAGGCCACCATGCAGCAATGCACCACTACACAGAGCATTCTGTCAGACACGATTAGTCAGGGGCCAGCAATGCCCACACAGGCACACGGAAGAGAGCCGGCACTTGGGGGAGGCTAACTGGATCCACGATCAGACACAAAAGACACCGTGGAGTGCCTGTTTCACAATTTTACTGAAGCAGAATTTCAGTTCAACTGCAGATTTCAGGCCATCATTCCATCCAAGAGTTCACCACGTCCTGTCCTCCTGTGCCCAGCACAGGAACTGGTCCTAGGGACACAGCCAGAGGCTCCCGTCATGCAGTGGATATAGACGCACAGAGATGGATGACAAGCAAGCACCGTGTGGATGACAGTAACTGCTGCCAGGGAAGCGCAGCGGGAGTGCCAGGTGGAGGCAGCACCAAGCATGGCAGTGTGGATACAACAGGGCCAGACTCGCACTGTCAAAGGCTCACTTTGCAGAGATGCAGAGAACAGACGCAGGGGAAGTTAGCTCAGTTTCTCTGGCAAGGATCCCTCTCGCGCCCAGAAGCACAGTGTCCTGCTCACAGAGGTAGGCCTCAGGCCACCAGCATAAAGGCCACTGTTCCCCGGAGCCAAGAGTGGAGCGGAGGGCTTCTCTGACGGTCCAGTGGCTGGGGGTCCAGTGTGCAGTGCAGGGGAGATGGATTCAACCCTGGGACCCAGAAGGTTCCACACAGCACACACTGAGCCCATGTGCACAATCATTGAGCCTGCGGCCTGGAGCCTGCAGCCTGAACCACTTAAGTCCACATGCTCATGCTCGGCAACGAGAGCCCACGGCAAAGAGAAGCCCACACGCTGTAACCTGAGAACAGCTCCCGTTCCCCTCAAGGAGAGAAAAGCCTGCATAGCAACAAAGACACAGTGAAGGCAAAATAAACACTGTGTTTTCTTTTAAAAAAGAAAAAACGCAACTATTAAAAGAAAAAAGAATAGAGCTGAACTAAATACCAGTGATTATAAGACCACAAGTAAAACACACCTAAACGCATGTGTTAAGTATTGTTTCCTGAGTGTGTTGAACATGCAGAATGGCATCGAAACAGCTGTGAATGCAGGTTATCTCAAGGGGTTAAAAGTGCTCAGAGGACTATTACTTCTTCTTTTATATCTGTGTGAGGTACATTTGCCACAGTAAATATATATATTTAANAACTTTGCTGACAAAGGTCCGTATTGTCAAATCTATGGTTTTTCCAGTAGTCATGTATGGATGTGAGAGTTGAACCATAAAGAAGCTGAGCACTAAAGAATTGATGTTTTTGAACTGTGGTGTTGGAGAAGACTCTTTAGAGTCCCTTGGACTGCAAGGAGCTCCAATCAGTCAAGCCTAATGGAAATCAACTCTGACTATTCATGCATTGGAAGGACTGATGCTGAAGCTGAAGCTCCAATACTTTGGCAAGCTGAAGCGAAAACCTGTCTCATTGGAAAAGACCCTGAGGCTGGGAAAGACTGAAGGCAGATAGAGAAGGGGACAACAGAGGATGAGATTGTTGGATGGCATCTCCAACTCAATGGACATGAGTTTGAGCAAGCTCTGGGACATGGGGAAAGACAGGGAAGCCTGGTGTGCTGCAGTCCATGGGGTCACAAAGAACTGGACATGACCAAGCAATTGACAACCACCAGCACCCGTGAGGCAAAATATTCTAGATTGTAACCTTTTATTTTCACTCTTTTTATGGTGTCTTTTAATGACAAGAAATTTTTAACAGTCAAATTTATCCATCTTCTCTTTTATGATAAGTGTCTTGGTGTCGTAAGACAACTTTCCTTCGGTCAGAGGTTAAAAGTCAATTTTTTTCATTTATATTGATCCAAACCTGGCATGGTGAAGCCCAGGGAGTCGCAAAAAGTTGGACACGGCTAAGCGACTGAACAACAAAGTTATTAAAATATTATTTTCACATGTAATCCTTAAGTCACTGGAATTGCTTGTTGAGTCTATAATGTATAAGGGAAAAATCCAATACAACTTTCCAACTCTGATTTTTCAATCCAGTTGTGCCAGCACCAATCTTAGCCTGGTCTATCATTCCCTTGCCGATCTGCAATGCCAGCTCCTGTGTATCTGCTTTCAATAGGTGCAGATTCAGTTCTGGGTTCTGTCTCACTGATTTATCTGCTTCTTCCCTTGCCTAAAGAACACTATTTTAATTATCAGCTTAAGTTTGACACTTGATAGGAAAAAATACCACATTACCTAGTACTTCACGAGTGCCTTGTCTATTCTAGGCCTTTTCCCTACACATAAATTTTAGAAGCATGATGTCAGGTCGCACATTAACAAAAACACTACACAGCCAGTTGTAATTACTTCTTTTCTGTTTGTGTGTATGTGTGTGTACACACACATAATTCATATAAACAGTATACATTTTATACTTTCATAATAATTTTCATGTTTTCACATGGTCTTTATAATTGTTTTTCATAATATGTAATAGTCTCTCAAATTGATGTTTAATAACTGAGCCATTTCCCACCAACTGCAGGATATTAAGACCCAGATATACTTGTAATGTTTTCTTCCTTTTTAGAATATGTTGGCTGTGCAGCACACAGGCTTCTCTTAACTGCAGTGTGCAGGCTCTCCAGCTGCAGTGTTTGCGCCTAGTTGCCCTGTAGCATGTGGGATCTGAGTTCCCCAACCAGGGATTGAACTTGCATCCCCTGCATTGAAAGGAGGATTCTTAACCACTGGACCACCAGCGAATTCCCCATGTTTTCTTCCCTAACCATATTTTCCCAAGAGTGAGTTCCACAGATCTACACATTTTAATGGAAAAAGCTTAAAACATACAATTTTCTGAGTTGCAAACAAAAAGGAGAAAGTGCTATACACTAAGCCCCAGAATGAGGAAAAAAAAAAAAAAGACATTTCAAATAAAGTTTTCTAGTCCCCAGTGGACCAGCGCTGGTCTCACTTCATGTCTCCCCACAGCTTATACCCCTTCTCTGTGCAGAAGGAATGCGTGTTAACGTCCTTCACTCAACACCAAATATGACTCTGACTCTGCTTCTGCCCCCACCCCTGAGGCTGCCCACCTCAGAGGGTTAACACATCTCGTGGAGTGCACGGAGATGGAGCCAACCCCACTGACACCAAGGGGCGTTCAGGGGCAGGAAGGCCCTGCCATCAGCTACGGGCCAGCAGGAGAGGCGGCCCAGCTGCACCACCCTGGTTTTGACACCCTCCACCACCCCCCGAAAGCTTCTCTACATCCAAAGCAATCTTAAGATGGCAATGCAAGTCAGACAATCATCCCCAATCCTCTAACACCTGTTAGCACTTCTAAATCCCTTTAGGGGAAATCTCTATTGCCCTCTTTCAGAGAAAGGGCACAATGACCCTGAGTGCATTTGGCTGTACTGTTAATATGTTTTTTCCCTTAAATCTGCGTATGAAAATAGACTCTGAAATCAAAAAACGGAGGCTATAAATAGTTAGAAAAACAAACACCTTCTTTCTTAAAGATCCTGTAGCTCACAAGCTATAAGAAGCATTTTTTGGCGACTTCAATTTCTTTTTTTACTCAGGGTTAAGTCCCAAAGAGAACACTTATAGAAAAGTTAAACAGCTAACTAATGTTTAAATTCTGCCAAGTCCTAAATAATTAAAGGGGGAAAAAGCAGCAATTTAAGCAACTGAAACTTATGTAAATAGCGTTCATCACAGGACTAGCAGTGAGCAGTTTTAAAGGCCCGGAGGATGTGAGGTGGCATCAGGCCAAGGACCCCAGCTCCCATCAGTGCTGCAGCGTTTCCATGGGGCTGATGTCTAGGCCACCATGCAGCAATGCACCACTACACAGAGCATTCTGTCAGACACGATTAGTCAGGGGCCAGCAATGCCCACACAGGCACACGGAAGAGAGCCGGCACTTGGGGGAGGCTAACTGGATCCACGATCAGACACAAAAGACACCGTGGAGTGCCTGTTTCACAATTTTACTGAAGCAGAATTTCAGTTCAACTGCAGATTTCAGGCCATCATTCCATCCAAGAGTTCACCACGTCCTGTCCTCCTGTGCCCAGCACAGGAACTGGTCCTAGGGACACAGCCAGAGGCTCCCGTCATGCAGTGGATATAGACGCACAGAGATGGATGACAAGCAAGCACCGTGTGGATGACAGTAACTGCTGCCAGGGAAGCGCAGCGGGAGTGCCAGGTGGAGGCAGCACCAAGCATGGCAGTGTGGATACAACAGGGCCAGACTCGCACTGTCAAAGGCTCACTTTGCAGAGATGCAGAGAACAGACGCAGGGGAAGTTAGCTCAGTTTCTCTGGCAAGGATCCCTCTCGCGCCCAGAAGCACAGTGTCCTGCTCACAGAGGTAGGCCTCAGGCCACCAGCATAAAGGCCACTGTTCCCCGGAGCCAAGAGTGGAGCGGAGGGCTTCTCTGACGGTCCAGTGGCTGGGGGTCCAGTGTGCAGTGCAGGGGAGATGGATTCAACCCTGGGACCCAGAAGGTTCCACACAGCACACACTGAGCCCATGTGCACAATCATTGAGCCTGCGGCCTGGAGCCTGCAGCCTGAACCACTTAAGTCCACATGCTCATGCTCGGCAACGAGAGCCCACGGCAAAGAGAAGCCCACACGCTGTAACCTGAGAACAGCTCCCGTTCCCCTCAAGGAGAGAAAAGCCTGCATAGCAACAAAGACACAGTGAAGGCAAAATAAACACTGTGTTTTCTTTTAAAAAAGAAAAAACGCAACTATTAAAAGAAAAAAGAATAGAGCTGAACTAAATACCAGTGATTATAAGACCACAAGTAAAACACACCTAAACGCATGTGTTAAGTATTGTTTCCTGAGTGTGTTGAACATGCAGAATGGCATCGAAACAGCTGTGAATGCAGGTTATCTCAAGGGGTTAAAAGTGCTCAGAGGACTATTACTTCTTCTTTTATATCTGTGTGAGGTACATTTGCCACAGTAAATATATATATTTAAAATATTCAATGGAAGGAACTATAAAAAACAGACGAGATCAAGTGGTTCAAACAAAGAGATCACCTCCACAAGAGAACAAGAAACAAAAGAGAAAAGGGGAGGGAAGGGGAAGGGATGGGAGAGGACGGGAGAAAGGCAGAAACCTCACAATACACTGCTGCTATTCAGTCGCTCAGTCCTGCCCACCTCTTTGTGATCCCACAATTGCAGCACACCAGGCTTCGCTGACCATCACCAACTCTCCGTGCTTGCTCAAAAACATGTCCATTGAGTCAGTGATGCCATCCAACCATCTCATCCTCTGCCAGCCCCTTCTCCTCCTGCCTTCTACCGCTGGCAGCATCACAGTCTTCTCCAATGAGTCAGTCTTCGCATCAGGTGGCCAAAGTATCAGAGCTTCAGCTTTAGCTGAATATTCCAATGAATATTCAGGACTGACTTCCTTTAGGATGGACTGGTTGGATCTCCTTGCAGTCCAAGGGACTCTCAAGAGTCTTCTCCAACACCACAGTTCAAAAGTATCAACTCTCCAGCTCTCATATCCATACGTGACTATTGGAAAGATTATGGGAAAAACCACAGCTTTGACCATACGGGTCTTTGTCGGCAAAGCAATGTCTCTGCTTTTTAATGTGCTGTCTAGGTTTTTCATAGCTTTTCTTCCAAGGAACAAGCATCTGTTAATTTCTTGGCTGCAGCCCCCATGTGCAATAATTTTGAAGCCCAAGAAAATAAAGTCTTTCACTGTTTCCATTGTTTCCCCATCTATATGCCATGAAGTGGTGGGACTGGATGCCATGATCTTAGTTTCCTGAATGTTGAGTTTTAAGCCAGCTTTTTCACTCTCCTCTTTCACAANTTGGCTGCAGCCCCCATGTGCAATAATTTTGAAGCCCAAGAAAATAAAGTCTTTCACTGTTTCCATTGTTTCCCCATCTATATGCCATGAAGTGGTGGGACTGGATGCCATGATCTTAGTTTCCTGAATGTTGAGTTTTAAGCCAGCTTTTTCACTCTCCTCTTTCACAATACATTAGGAATCTAGAAAAAGTAGGAAGTGATGGAATTCCAAGCTGGGAAACAAAGTCTGACCTGTAGGCAGGAGTCAGAACACTGCAACAGGTGGTCAGGAGTATAAAACGGGCACAAACATGAGGAAAGAGGTGCCATTTTCTTGGCAGGACGACGTGGTCACTTGTGGGGAGGAGGGGTCCGGAGTTTTGAACAAAGGAAAGACAGAGGAGAGATCTTTTTTTTTTTTTAAGTTTAAATTTTTATTTTTTAGTTTGTTTTGCTTTACAATATTGTATTCATTTTGCCACACATTGACATGAATCAGCCACAAGTGTACCCAAGTTCCCAATCCTGACCCCCCACACACACACACACTATCCCTCCGGATCATCCCCGCACATCAGTCCCAAGCCTTCTGCATTGAACCTAGACCANGCTGTATTTTCCGAACTCACCACAAATTGTTTACCTGTCTCACTCTTTGGGCCATTATCAATAATGCTGTTCAGGACATTCTTTCCTATGTATCTTGGCGAGCTTACACATATTCCTGGTGGAGATAAGTATATGGAATTGACAGATACTATGGTTTGTGCATTTTTAACATTTTGAGAAAGCATCGCTTTACGTTATAACCATTGGGAAATGAGGCCTCCCGTTGCTCTCTGTCCTAACCACAGTACTGTTTTAGCACATCTGTTTGTTATATAGTGTTACCGCATGGTTTTAATTTCCTTTTCCTTGATTGTTAATGAAGTTGAACATAATTTCAGGTTTTTATTGACTATTGTTTTGTGAAAGTGCTGGTTCGAGTGTCTGTCAAGTGTGTTTACATTGTCGTCTTTTTCTTACAGAGCTATAGGTGTTTGAACTTATTTGGAATTTGAGCTAATTGTGAACTATATATATTTCAGACCTCTGTTCCTACCTGATGATTTTGCCTTTCTGCTCTCTTAAAAGTCTTGGTTGAAGCTCAAGAATTCTTAATTTTACTGTTGCTAGATTCACTAAACTTTAATTTATGATTAATGCTTTTCTGTTCTCTTTAAGGAAGTCTTTCCCTACCCTGAGATGGTGAATATAGTCTCTTATTTTAATGTATAGGTTTATCATTTTACCTTTTATATTTAGATCTACAGTTGGGGTTTTTTGGTACATTTTGAGATAGGGTTAATTTTCATTTATTTCTGTGTCAATAACTGGTTGTTCTGTCACTGTTTATTCAAAAGACTATCCTTTCCCCACGGCTTTATAGTTCTACCTTTGTTGTAAATCGGATCTGTTATGTGTAGATTAATTAGTGGGCTTTCTATTTAATAATCTTTTATGCACTGTTTTATCACACTGTCTTAAAAAATGTAACTTTATTGTAAATTCTGATACTCAGTAGAGCAGAGCGCCCTATCTTATCTTGTATTTATTGTGGTAAGAACATTTAATGTGATAGCTAGCCTTTAACAGATTTTAAGTGTACAATACAGTATTGTTGACTGTAGCCTGATTGATTATTATACAGCAAATCTCTAGAACTCACTCACTGTGCATCACTGAAACTTTATACCCACTGAACAACAGCTCCACTTCCCCCTGTGCCAGCCGCTGGCACACCCCATTCTACTCTCTGCTCTGTGACTACCTTAGATGCCTCACACAAGGGAAACCACACAGCATTTGTCTGTGACTGACTTATTTCGCTTAGCATACTGGCCTCCAGGATCATCCATGTTGTCACAGGTGGCAAGATTTCCTTCTTAAGACTAAATGCTATTCCATTGTACGTATATGCTGCATGTATTTTAGAGTTTGTCAAGTTCCACACAAAAAGCCTGTTAAGGTCTTAATTATGATTACATTTAATCAATTTGGAGAGAATATTGCAAAATTGAACCTTATAATTCATTAACATAGTATATGCAGCACTTTTATATTTCTCTCAGTAATATTCATGGTTTTCTATACAGAGTCCTTGGCTATTATTTGTTCATTTATTCCTAGATATTTTATATTTTATTCTCTAATAAATGCCATTTCAAAATAAGTTTTATTTTTGAATTTGTTGCTGGTAGATAGCAATATATGGATTTTTAAATTTTACCTTTGCAATTGTGATTCATCTGCAGACTTTTTCAGTTTCATGGTGGCATAACTGTATAGAATGCCCATAAGAACATTCCAAGTCACTGTACCTTTTATTTCATTGTATTGCCTTTTGTAAGCCTAGGACCTTCTCTAGCTGGAATCCCCAGTGCAGTGCTGACTACCAGTGGTAATAGTTGGCATCACTGTCACGTCCCCAATTTCAAAGGGGAAACATTGAAAATTTTTACTAAGTATGATGTTATCTGTTGCTCAGTTTGCTTTGCTCAATGTTTATTTAGTGTTGAATCTAAGGTTATGAATGAGAAAATTCTGTAATTTTTTAGTAATGCCCTGTCAGGTTTTGATCTTAAGATTTGGCTATTTTTGTTTGGCCACACCACGTGGTACGGGGGATCTTAGTTCTCCGACCACAGATGGAACCCGCGCCCTGTTCAGTGGGTCTTACTGGTGCTGCTGCTAAGTCGCTTCAGTCGTGTCCGACTCTGTGCGACCCCATAGACGGCAGCCCACCAGGCTCCCCCGTCCTTGGGTCGTAACCACAGGACCGCCAGGGAAGTCCCGAGGTTTTTCTGCTTTCTTAGGGAAACAGGAGAGTGTTTCCTCTTTTCCTACTATCCAAAAGAGTTTGCATAGGACTACTTTACCAACTGGGCCACAAGGGAAGCCCAAGAATACTGGAGCGGGTAGCCTATCCCTTCTCCAGCAGCTCTTCCCAGCCCAGGAATTGGACCAGGGTCTCTTGCATTGCAGGCAGATTCTTTACCAACTGAGCTATCAGGGAAACCCTGCATAAGACTAGTATTATTAATTAGAAATCACTGTTGAAGCCATCCAACTAAACTTGTTTTATTTTGTTTGTTTTGGAAATTTGTTTAATTACTAAATCAGTTTCTTCAGTAAGACTGTTCAGATATTGTATTTCTTCTTGTGTCTATTTTCGTTAGTTGTACTATTCCAAGAATATGTGTATTACATCAGAATTTCAAATTTGTTGAAAGAAAGCTGTTTTTACTCATCTTTTAAAAATCTTTNAATCACTGTTGAAGCCATCCAACTAAACTTGTTTTATTTTGTTTGTTTTGGAAATTTGTTTAATTACTAAATCAGTTTCTTCAGTAAGACTGTTCAGATATTGTATTTCTTCTTGTGTCTATTTTCGTTAGTTGTACTATTCCAAGAATATGTGTATTACATCAGAATTTCAAATTTGTTGAAAGAAAGCTGTTTTTACTCATCTTTTAAAAATCTTTTCATGGTCTATATAGTAGAATATATAGTAGTGTCTGATTTCATTACTGATATTTTTTTATTTGTGCCTTGTCTCTTATTTTCTTAATTGGACTCTAATATTTATCTATTTTTGTTAATCTTTTCAAGTAACTTATTTTCATTATTGCTTAAGTACTCACGGCTTATTTATAATTATATCCTTTCTTCACTAGAAGACAGTTTGCATTTATAGCTGATTTTTTTAAAATTTTGAATTATTTCCATCATTTGAAATTTGTTTGGTTTTTTCATACATATTTTTGTAAAAGTCTATTGTGAAAAAAAGGAAAAAATATCCACTACGTGCTTGAGAAAATGTATATTCTGTAGCTGTAGCGTACGATGTTCTGCATATTACCATTAGGTCAGTTTTACTTATCATGATATTCAAATCTTCTACACCATTACTGTATTTATTTGCCTCCTTATTTGGTGAGTTCCTGAAAGAAGTATGCTAACGTATCCCACTGGTTGTAGATCTGCTTGTTTCCTTTCTAGTTCTGGCAGTTTTTGCTTTCTAAATCTTTGCTTTTGAGCCCGTGCATGCAAATTTGGAATTGCTTTATCTTTCTGGTAAATTTGGAGCGTTATCATTATTCAGTGTACCTCTTTATCTCTAGAAATTATTATTGCCTTGAAGCTAACCTTGGCTGATACTAATGTAGCTACACCAAATTTAATTTGGTTATTATTTGCATGGCAAATATTTCCCACCCTTTTTTATTCAACTTTCTATATGTCAGTGTTTTACCTATCAGTTTATAAATAGCAGATTTCTTGCTTATTTAATCGAAGTCTGCCGATCTATGTCTTTAAAGGCACAAGTAAGACATTTACATTTAATGTAATTGAGTCTAAATCTAGGTCAGTCTTTTAAGATCAGTAAATCTTTAAACAATTTTTTGCATTCAGGAAAGAGTTCGTTAACAGCTATGAGTTTAAGAAATGTCTCTCTTCTCGTGTATACAAACATGCAAGAATTTGTGAAACCTCATCTCCTGTTATTCCTTTGACTGTCGTATGATTTAGAGATCCAGAAACCAAAATATGCTAAAAAACATTTCTCGCCTAGTGTTTGGGGAATTTTGCTTGCAACTCTTGTCTTTATCATGATTTATCTACCTCATTCCAACAGACAGGGCATTACCAACATATCTATTAATATATCTTTTTCTACAAAATCCTATAAAGATCTCGTTTTTGATTGCAGGGCTGTGACTCCCAGATGAGCGTGTCGGAAATGTCCTGCAGTGAAAGCACTTCCTCCTGCCAGTCTCTTGAACACGGCTCAGTCCCGGAAATTCTCATTGGTCTGCTCTATAATGCCACAACCGGAAGGCTATCCGCAGAAGTGATAAAAGGCAGCCACTTCAAAAACTTGGCAGCAAACAGGCCACCCAGTGAGTGAAAACTTTGCTTAATTCTAATGTTTTCTCTACTTACGGGATGCTAAATGTTAGGGCTTCAATCCTATCATTTAGTCTTAGCCAATCGATAATAGTATAATCATCAGCTAATCTATTTCATGTTTTCTATTTCCAGTCATTTGGGAAGTAGAAAGATTTGAAAATCAAAATATTAATTGTAAGCTGACAAGACTGTACATTTTTCAGCATCTTCAGAATAAATCAGCTCTATCATAGCCACTATCTTCTAGTACTAGAAAAAGTTATGAGTCTTTTTTTAAGGTAATATTCCACAAATGAGATGAGGAATATATATAGCTATTGTTAACTGAAGATGAATGCGTTTTCTGTCTCCATCCAGTACTATGAACTAATGTGCGTCCTTCTGTATTTTTCCTTATTGTCTGCATTAACAATTTTAAGGAAAAAAAAATGTTTCTTTACATTTTTCCTCCTTTAAAATTATAAATCAGTACTGCCAGCAGAGTCTTATCTTAAAGGAAATATGCTTTGCTTTTACCAGGACAAAACGCATAAGGAATAGTTTGATGTTTATACTGGATGCTAGGAAAGGAAAGCTAGATGGTATACATCCCTCTACCCTGTCCATCAGTGTCTCTCTCTTCTCTCTCATCTCTCTCCTAGTTCAGGAGGTGGGGAGTGGGTCAAGCACAGAGAAATTGTCACAGTATACCTCCAGAACTGTTTATTGTTACCTGTAGAAATGAACTGGGAAAGTAGCAGCTTCTTTATGTTTCTGTAAAATTAAATGGCCTAAACTCAGAATTTGAAAGGAAATCTTGAACAGTAATGGCACCCTTACATTTGTTTCATGATTTCTCATAAACTTGCTGAAAGCAGTATTTTACTCCAGATTGCCAGTGACTGTTGGAGGAGGGAAAACGTTCTCCACCCTTGAGTTAACTTTACTTCTAAGTATTCTAACAGTTATTTTGTCAATCAAAGTGAAAAGTCATAAAAATATATTTAATGTGCCCTCAGTAGTACTGGAAAGCTTGCTTCTCACATACATCACACAGTGTATCTGTCCCTGCATTAAAAAGTTGGAGGCCAAAATTAGGTTTATATTTTTACCCTTGGACGAATGACCTAACTCCCCTAAGTTTGTTTCCTCATGTATAAAATTAAGGTTGTATCTCACAGGGGAATTGTGATACTCAAATCAGATGAAGGCAGGTAAAAAGGATGCAATTATTATTGTGCCCTTTTTCGTTTCAAAAGGAAAAATTCCGAGGAAGGAAATAAGCAATTACGAAACAGTTCTGGAAGTGTGACTTGGTTATCTCCATTAATCCACACTAGGAAAGCAAACTCAAATGGCCTGGGAAGTAACTTAAATGAGTAGTCTTTTTGTAAATGAAAGATAAAGTCATGGAAAGACCTGTGACAAATGCAAGGGAGCACTGTACTCTCGCTTGAAACCAGGAGAAAGTTTTACTTGATTTGCTAAACTTTGAGTGTTTTTGAAACACTGTAACAGATAAACATAAAATTTGGGGATAAAAAATCCCATATGTATTGGGGATTACATTTAGTAACAAGCCATCAGTTTGGCATTCCTACTTTAGCCTATAGTTTAATTTTTTGACAAATCTTTAACTTGAAATGCTAGAAAGGAGCAGAGTGAAATGATGGGTTTGTCTTTCTGTCCTTGCTGAAGCCACTCTGATAGAAGCAGAGAAACAACCATCAGAGCTAAAATGAAGATAGAGCCAGGAGAGGATAATAAACAAGAGAGATCTGCATCCACAGAACAGACCTTTCAGGTTAAAGAATAGGTTATAGCAATTTCCATTATTTTAGATTTAGAGCTTCAGTATTAGGACAGTTACTGGTGTTAGCTGGGAGGTAGCTAGTAGGCAAATAAAAGTTAACATTAATCTTTATTATATGAAATAAAATATTTATAAAGTAAAATAGAAGACAGTTTTATCAGTTTGTCATACTGTATATAAGATTGTCACCCTTCATATATATACCTGGGTTCTAAGCTTTGAACTGTGTTATAGACTGACTAATCCAGTTTTTGTCTTAAAAGAACAATAGTAACATTCAGGAACAAAAATTTCAGTAGTTCTATTTTTCATAACTTAATTATATATTACATTGGGAGTAACAAAAGTGTTGGAAATGTTAAATATTGCATGGATAAACTTTAAAAATTAGTGAAATAATAATTATAATGACCTTTTAATGACTTTTATTCAGTCTTTTACAGTCTGATAATTTGCATGACTCGATGTTCAATGTGCTTTAGACCACAAGGATATCATTATAAAGATGTCCCACTTTAAAACAGTGTAATTTTTGTTTAAGATTGCACAATGACCTTAAAAATTCTCATTCCATGAAATTTACCCAACATACCCTTTGTTCAACCCTCTACCTGAATTAAGATGCTAAAGTTTTGTGTTCTTCCACTTCAGTGAACAGCGTTTCCTCTTTAATTCTAACCTTTGACCCTCTTTCACCCAACAATTGACATCTGGTCATTATTTCTTTTACTGCTTTCCACCCCCTGTTGTCAGATGGACTGTTCTGTTGTCTAAAACACTTGATAGGTGGACAGGTTTATATAATCCGAGGTGAGTTCCTGTAGAGGCTAATTGGATGTTGTCTTTTCATGCAAAAACAAAATACCCTAAAACTTGCCAGCAGTGAAGCTGTCCACCATGTTGATTTCCAAAAAATGCACATTTATTATCTGTGGTACTTTGAATAAAACTAACTTAGAATTTATCTCTGATTATGGATGATGGTATTCAGAGTATCTATAAAATTAGCAAAACTTTTAAAATTAAAGGTTTTAATTTTTATTCATTATATTGATTCATGTAGAAACATGTTTCATTAAGAAATATTGAAATTTTCCTAAAAGTAATTGAAATTTTGATATGAAGTGCACATGATGGATCTACATGCTGAAGGTCATTTGCATGAGTTCTGAAGAAATTGGAAACACAGTTGTTTGAAATGAGGGTTTATCTCCTAAGTAACCAGGCAATGAACTATTATGTTTCACTTGGTACACTGAACATCACATCAACTTTTTTTTTTATAATTCATGAAAATAGTTAAGATACCATACTTAAAATTTCACATTAAATTGTGCCAAAAAGGAATCCTGCAGTATTTATTTTTAACCATCCAAAAAGCACATTAAATGTACTCTTGCATGAAACCAAGGAGAAAGTTTTACTTGATTTGCTAAACGTTGAGTCTTTAATGCATTTGGCTTCATTTTGGCCCTGAAGTGTTTTAAAAATGTATTTAAAAACCACATCCATGCAGAGATTTTTTTGACATTTCATCCTCAGCTGTTTCGATGTCATCTTTGCAGTCTTGTCTTTCTCTTTTCCTCCTTACCATTTGCCTTCATTTCTGTTTGTTTGTTTATTCTTACACTCTGAAAACACAGTGGAATGCTTTACAGTGTTGTGGCTAACTGAGCTTGCTAAGTGTTTATTAATGCTATGATGTCCTGCTTAGTGAATCTAAATGGGGGTGGGGATGGGCAGGGTGGGGAGTGGGAGGTCGGGGGTTGGGGGTCAGGGTAAGGGAAGGATTATGAGGTATACCTTTAAATTCTAGAAATAGTGAGGTTAAGATATTATTGCCCCCCAAAGATTTATGCCTATTAGCATTCTCTGTACTTGTCACGTTTTATGAACATCTACATCAAAATGGAATTACTAGATTTCTACTAAACATGGTATACACCATATCCTTATAAAGTATGAATACTTAACCTCATCAGGTGTTACAAGAAAGACATTTTGAGTTTGCTTCAAATGATATTTGTGGTATGTTTTGTTTTGTTTTGTTTTTTCTGTAGATACATATGTTAAATTAACCCTACTGAATTCCATGGGCCAAGAGATGTCCAAATGCAAGACATCCATCCGCAGAGGGCAGCCAAATCCGGTGTACAAGGAAACGTTTGTTTTCCAAGTGGCCCTGTTTCAGCTCTCTGACGTGACACTCATCCTGTCCGTGTATAACAAACGCAGCATGAAAAGGAAAGAGATGATAGGCTGGGTTTCCTTAGGTCTGAACAGCTCCGGAGAAGAGGAGCTCAACCACTGGACTGAAATGAAAGAGTCGAAAGGACGGCAAGTCTGCAGATGGCACGCGCTGCTAGAGTCGTGATGACCGGGAGGGAGGGGTCCTTCCAGTTCGAGGCAGCAGCATTTCTGAGCGCAGCGTTGCTGTTACCTAGTCCCCGTTAGAAGAGCTATTCCTGGAAGAGTCATCTGTAACAGTCTCCCCAAAAGCTTTAAATTCTGTGGAACGAACGTCTAATACTGACATCAACGAAGAAAAGATGGGTCTCTAGCAGAGCTTGTTTGAGAAAATGAGAAACTCGCATCCTCTTTGTTAAACCTACAGTCCTCCAGAGCTTTCAGAGCATCCTTTTGGTCTGAAGTTAATTTTACTGTAGCAAAAGAGCCAGTAATATCAGGAAAAGTCATGATTATAAATGATTTCGAAAATCAGAATTTTTAGCTGCAGCACTCTGTTAGGTCACGCTACATATTATCCACAAAACTGGCTCGTCCCCGGTGTGTGTAGTGTTCTCTACTATGAGAAAGTCATCCTGCATCAGTCAAGTCTAATGGTGAAGGCTTTCAGTCACATTGTGAATTGCTTTATTTCAGATTAGTTTCCTTTTTGTTGTGCCTCTGTTCTTCTCAATAGCACTGAATCTAAGTGCAAGCAAGTATTCATTTTCATAAGGGAATTTTTTTATGTATTATTTTAAGAAAAGTTCACTTCTTCAATTGCCTCTGATTTTGCCTGATCCAAAGAGACCAAGTCACTGTACTGGTCCTTTGCAAGTCTCCTAGACAGGTTGTACTGTAGAACCATGTAACTTTCTGTTGAAAGCACTTCCTGTATTCTTGTATTCCAATGTAGGAAGCTAATAGAGCAGGACTTTACTTAAAAATCTCTTTCAATGATTGACTGTTTAAAATTGTAGTAATGTGAAAGTACATTTTTTTTACAAACTAAAAAAATATATAGTGAATAAGCTGTTGAAAATTGAAAACAATTCAAGTTAAAGGAAATTTTAATCATCTGCTCTGAGTGTTTATTAACCAACACTGCATAAAGCAGGTAGCATTCAAATAAGAAACAGTTCTCTCTTCTTCACTCTTACTTCAATTTGTATTTGTGATATAAAGACTCTTCAGTTCTAAGCTTGAATCAGAACAGCATAAACAGTTCTGAGATTCCTTAAAATGTTTCTAGTAACTTGTGACTAGATTTTATGAAATTTACAGATACGTTCTTCAACGTGATGTCATCCTGTGCCTTCATGTAAGTTAAACTTGCTCATACAGCTTGAAAGTTGTATTTGCAAAATTAGGCCTTCAATTTTTATAAATGTAAAGATTAGATTCCTCAGAACAGCGTCACAAGGTCTTTATTTCCTCTGAAGTATGTAAAAGTTGTATAATGTGCTAATTTTTTTAAATGGCAAGGCGTTTGTTGTTTTTATATTTAGGAACTCTAATTATCAGGAATATTATAAGCTGTTTTCTTTTTAATTTTGCCTCTTACCCAATATATAATTTTATGCACATACTTTATTAAATAGAATATGTTTTGTATATATGAAAACTATTTTCTTTTTTCTTTTTCTGATTCCTAGTTAAATTAGACAAAACAGACTATTTACCAGTAATTCAAAAGCAGTATATCATTGTTCCTAGTCCCAACTAAGTACTACGTATTATTGTAAGCTAGAACTTGTTATTTCCGTAATAAAAAATGCATAGATATTATTACTTCAGCTTGGCTGTACTGAAAGGCCTTAAAAGAAATCCAAAAGACAGTGAACTCCTAATATTTTTTAGTTTAAAAAAATGGCAGCTCTCTGCATTCATATACATGAGTTATATGATACGAAGCAAATGCTGTATCAGGTGACATGGGGTTTAAGAATGTATGTTACAGAGATGCATTAACAGGAAGAACCCATTCTCTTATTGCATTAACAAGCATTTTCCAGGGCTTTGTGACTCAGTCAGGTTATAAAGTTAAAACATGAATCAAATGGCAGAATATCTCATGAAAGTATTTTTAGTAACAGATATGGGAAGAGATTAGAAGGGGGGCTGTAGGTTTTACTGAGAAATTGGATTTAGGCATTTGATGCTGCGAGTAACTTTCTTGGCTTTGAAACAACTAAGGGCACTGCTAACAACCAGGATTGGCCTAATAGTTAAAAGAGTTATCAGTCTCATTTGCAGCTGTAACAAAGCCTCTCAAACACATTATGAGACCAGCTTGGTGCTTTCTCCTTCAGCAAGTAAAGAACTAACTAGATGTTATTTGTTAAGTCTGTCTGTCTTCAGACTGTGCCCAGAATTGTGTGTGTGTGCTTGGATATATCCTTAGGGGTTTAGCTAGTCTAAGGATCAAATCCAGAATGGCCTAAAATGTAATCAACAATTTTTTAAAATTTTAAGAAGGACCCTACCTCCACCCCAGCTGCCGAGTCCTCAAAGATTGTGAAGTATGTGTATGGGTATTTATACCCAGTACACACCTGCACACAATATATATATGTATACATGGGTGTATACATACATAGATGTGTGTAAAGACGCAGGTGCCCTGGCTTTTTCAGATAACTAACTAGAAACGCGTTTACAAAGTTTATGGATTAGTTTTCTCCTCTGTATATTTACTAGAAATTATATTTGGTTTGGGGTGCTATTTGCTGCCATTCTCCTCCACACACAGCAAAATATGTATCTTTTTATTCTTTGGATTGACACAACTCAGAGTAATTACTACCCCAAATTTGTCTGTTCTTTTCGAAAAAGATTAAATAGGGCTCAAGAGACCCACTCACTCTGCTGAATCTAATGTACAAGACTGTACTGCTGCTCTTTTGTGAGCTTAAATTTGCATGAACGCTTAAAGGAAAAATCTTATATTTTAGCAATTAAAGCAAATAGGGGCCCAGTGGTGGGCAGCAGGTGTTGTCTGAGGAACTTGAGAAAGACAACCCACTTTCTTATTGTTCTCTCCAGATCCCCTAAGTTTTGTAATAAAATGAGATAGTCCAAATACAGCAATTGACTGGCATTCATGGGAGCTCCTGAGCTTGGAATTACAGGTTTTATTTGTCTCCCAAATGAGCTGCAAAATGTAGTTGTTTATTACTGCCCAGGAAGCAAAGTGTATCCTAAATCAGTAGAGAATTTGTTTCGTATATCCTCTTACCTTTAAGAAGTTTTCTTCTGTAATCTTTGTGTCTTCTGTACTGTTCACATTTTGTGTGAAGTTTCTTCGCATATTTTCTTACCATGCATTCAGCGAATTCTTGATACTGTTGAACTTAGTGACAAAAATAATAAGTTGAATCACAATTTTTAAAAAAAGAAAAACCAGTGAGAAAATATCTCCTCTACCCTTAGTTTTAGCAACATGTTTAAGTTTAGGGCCTGGTGGACTTTCTCATCCAGTCCAGTTCAGAAGCCCAGGGCTATATGTTAAATCATTTTCTTGATTCCTTCATCATCTTCGCTTTACCCGTCAAGTGAATCAGAAACATAATCTTACAAAAACTGTTACAGCACAAGAGTTCATACAACTGAGGGTGTTCTTTATGGTGAAGATGGAGCTCAAGGGACATCATCACTTTTCAAGTGGATTGAGAGAGAGGCTGAAGTATAAATTTAAATGAAACTAAAACAGTAGTCACCAACAAATTTCTCAAGGTCTCTCTCCAGCTGTTAATAGCAATGATACAAATCCACTTTCTGAAACTGCTGTTTGTCTACTCATGGAGATTTTTCTCATTGAGAGCTCTTATTCCAAAGTTTTCCCCTTTTTCTTTTTCCTTTCACTGTCGCCAGTTCACCCATGGCCTGCACTGGAAGTGGCCATGGTGTCGTCATCATCACCAACAAAACTCAATATTGAGCACAGAGTTAAACAGAGGACTTTTTTTGAGATTAAAACATCATCTGTGTTCACCAAAATGTATAATAACGATGTTGGTAACTGCTATAGTTTACTAAGATGTAGCCCAATAATTTGTTATTTTGATTCTCATATTACAACAGTAATATGAGGTAAGTAATATTAGCAACATTTTATGGATGATGAAACTGCAGGTTAGAAGTTAAGCAGGCTTAATAAGTAATAGAACTGGGATTAGGACCCACATATAAATTACTCTGAAACCTATATCATACATATTATAATTGTATCCCTCTTTACTAATTGCAAGAAAAAACTGAACAACATTATATTCATCAATAATACCCCCCACACACTTTAGTTGGATGGCAGAACTAGAGAAAAAAAAGAAGACCAAAACAGAGCTTGGGAAAAAGAATTACAAGACAAAGAAGAAAGGATCAGAGGGTTTTTTCCCTTCTCAGGACACAAATGGTACTTTTGTGTCATACTTTGTGGATGGCTTATATTTTCAAAGACTTGGGGATTAATTTACTCTGCCAGTTTAGCCTACACTTATATTCTGAAAATGTATGAATCACTTTGTTCTGCTCCTTGTCCACTACTGGGAATCCAAATATTTCTATTGTACACGTTCACTTTTCTGCCCTACAAAGCGGATAGCCTGTATCCATGATTATGTCTTGCCCATACTAATGATGAGAGGAAAGACTCTTGTCTTCCTCTGCACTCACTTTAATTTATGTTGCTTCTCTACCCTTTGTTAAGGTTTAACTGGATGACAGCTAATTTTATTATATGTGTCTCTCCTCTCAGCAGTACTTCATGTCCTGTCTTGTTATCTTTATATGTCCCTTGCTCATAGTAGGCACACTATAAATATTGAATTACACTAAATTACCTATACAGAAGAAGTCAGTAATACTGTTATATATCTCAACATTTATTTATGAACTTGTGCATGGATTTATTCTTCATTGCATATATATAAGAGTACCTACTATGTACCATGTGTTTTTTTTAAGTGCTACAAACGGAGCGATAATAAATTGGGTAGACTAAGTCTTTGCCCTCATAGAGTTTGTATGATAAAGTGGAAAGACAGCCACAGAATAAGTTTAGCAAAGGAATGACATGGAGTTCAGAAAAATCTTCCTGGAGAAAAGAATGCCTGAGTTGAATCTTAGAGATCAAATACAGATTACACTCCCATCACAGGACATACTCTCCAAGGGCAAAATTTATAACAGTGGTTCCCAAACTGTTGTGTTTAATAATTATTTTGAGAGCTTAATTTGTATTCCAAAGCCCCACCTCCAGAGATTCTGTTTCATTTGGTCTGGAGTGGAGCCCAAGAATCTAAATTTTATTAAGCTTCCCAGGAAATTCTCTGTTTAATGCATTGGTATAGAATGTAGAGCTCGTTATATAGAATTATTGGCAGTAGTGTTTCAATACCCATAGATTAGAGCTTAAAGTGTGATAGTGATAAAGAAGAGCAGGACTAAGCTAGGATTAGTGCTATTGGTTTGTTTTTTACTTGTGCTTCCTTAAAAAGAAAGATACTTAATGAAGAACTTAAAAATAATATTTAATTATGAGTTTCTTTGCATTCACATTCAACATAACTTTTCCAAAGTGTTTCACGGTATAAAATAAATTCTATTATGTTAGTTTTATTATCTCTGAAAATTTGTTTGGGATTATTCTTTAAATATTTCCTTGCAAACTATCTTTACCATGATAGGGTTAAGACAAAGAGAGTCTGAGAAGATATTTACCTAGTATACCTGTCGGTATTCTAAATGAAGTAAGACTGACCTTTAAGTACACGTAGAGGGGTAGTCATAGGTGGTGGCATCTTTCACTCTTGAGTATAGTAAGCTTTCTTGCCTCTTATCATCATCCTGAATGACTTCATTGTCGTTATACTCATCAGATGAACCTCGTTCCTGGATTCTTCACTCAAGAACAGCAGTGTTTCTATCACTTCTGATCTGATCTCTATTTCCTTGATTGCTTAGCTCTTTCTTAGAGTTTTTTTAATTTCAAATAGCAAGTTAACACATCAGCTTCGAGTCCTTTTTCTCTAAAAATAAATGCCATATATTTTATGTTCACCTGAGTTTCTATTTTCCCTCATTTAAAATGTTGTCATACCAACTTCTCTGCTGTAATATGTTGCATGAATGTATTTTACATTTTGAAAGTATTTTCCCGACAAAGATCTGTGATTAACCCACTGAAAAGTTAGGTTCGTTGAATATTCGGAATAATGCTGTATGGAATTCGGCTGTTTGTGAATGCTGCTGTGGCAGTGTTTGGTCTGGTTATAACTTAAAATCTGGCTAACACAACCTTAGCATGAAAGANATATCCTCTTACCTTTAAGAAGTTTTCTTCTGTAATCTTTGTGTCTTCTGTACTGTTCACATTTTGTGTGAAGTTTCTTCGCATATTTTCTTACCATGCATTCAGCGAATTCTTGATACTGTTGAACTTAGTGACAAAAATAATAAGTTGAATCACAATTTTTAAAAAAAGAAAAACCAGTGAGAAAATATCTCCTCTACCCTTAGTTTTAGCAACATGTTTAAGTTTAGGGCCTGGTGGACTTTCTCATCCAGTCCAGTTCAGAAGCCCAGGGCTATATGTTAAATCATTTTCTTGATTCCTTCATCATCTTCGCTTTACCCGTCAAGTGAATCAGAAACATAATCTTACAAAAACTGTTACAGCACAAGAGTTCATACAACTGAGGGTGTTCTTTATGGTGAAGATGGAGCTCAAGGGACATCATCACTTTTCAAGTGGATTGAGAGAGAGGCTGAAGTATAAATTTAAATGAAACTAAAACAGTAGTCACCAACAAATTTCTCAAGGTCTCTCTCCAGCTGTTAATAGCAATGATACAAATCCACTTTCTGAAACTGCTGTTTGTCTACTCATGGAGATTTTTCTCATTGAGAGCTCTTATTCCAAAGTTTTCCCCTTTTTCTTTTTCCTTTCACTGTCGCCAGTTCACCCATGGCCTGCACTGGAAGTGGCCATGGTGTCGTCATCATCACCAACAAAACTCAATATTGAGCACAGAGTTAAACAGAGGACTTTTTTTGAGATTAAAACATCATCTGTGTTCACCAAAATGTATAATAACGATGTTGGTAACTGCTATAGTTTACTAAGATGTAGCCCAATAATTTGTTATTTTGATTCTCATATTACAACAGTAATATGAGGTAAGTAATATTAGCAACATTTTATGGATGATGAAACTGCAGGTTAGAAGTTAAGCAGGCTTAATAAGTAATAGAACTGGGATTAGGACCCACATATAAATTACTCTGAAACCTATATCATACATATTATAATTGTATCCCTCTTTACTAATTGCAAGAAAAAACTGAACAACATTATATTCATCAATAATACCCCCCACACACTTTAGTTGGATGGCAGAACTAGAGAAAAAAAAGAAGACCAAAACAGAGCTTGGGAAAAAGAATTACAAGACAAAGAAGAAAGGATCAGAGGGTTTTTTCCCTTCTCAGGACACAAATGGTACTTTTGTGTCATACTTTGTGGATGGCTTATATTTTCAAAGACTTGGGGATTAATTTACTCTGCCAGTTTAGCCTACACTTATATTCTGAAAATGTATGAATCACTTTGTTCTGCTCCTTGTCCACTACTGGGAATCCAAATATTTCTATTGTACACGTTCACTTTTCTGCCCTACAAAGCGGATAGCCTGTATCCATGATTATGTCTTGCCCATACTAATGATGAGAGGAAAGACTCTTGTCTTCCTCTGCACTCACTTTAATTTATGTTGCTTCTCTACCCTTTGTTAAGGTTTAACTGGATGACAGCTAATTTTATTATATGTGTCTCTCCTCTCAGCAGTACTTCATGTCCTGTCTTGTTATCTTTATATGTCCCTTGCTCATAGTAGGCACACTATAAATATTGAATTACACTAAATTACCTATACAGAAGAAGTCAGTAATACTGTTATATATCTCAACATTTATTTATGAACTTGTGCATGGATTTATTCTTCATTGCATATATATAAGAGTACCTACTATGTACCATGTGTTTTTTTTAAGTGCTACAAACGGAGCGATAATAAATTGGGTAGACTAAGTCTTTGCCCTCATAGAGTTTGTATGATAAAGTGGAAAGACAGCCACAGAATAAGTTTAGCAAAGGAATAACATGGAGTTCAGAAAAATCTTCCTGGAGAAAAGAATGCCTGAGTTGAATCTTAGAGATCAAATACAGATTACACTCCCATCACAGGACATACTCTCCAAGGGCAAAATTTATAACAGTGGTTCCCAAACTGTTGTGTTTAATAATTATTTTGAGAGCTTAATTTGTATTCCAAAGCCCCACCTCCAGAGATTCTGTTTCATTTGGTCTGGAGTGGAGCCCAAGAATCTAAATTTTATTAAGCTTCCCAGGAAATTCTCTGTTTAATGCATTGGTATAGAATGTAGAGCTCGTTATATAGAATTATTGGCAGTAGTGTTTCAATACCCATAGATTAGAGCTTAAAGTGTGATAGTGATAAAGAAGAGCAGGACTAAGCTAGGATTAGTGCTATTGGTTTGTTTTTTACTTGTGCTTCCTTAAAAAGAAAGATACTTAATGAAGAACTTAAAAATAATATTTAATTATGAGTTTCTTTGCATTCACATTCAACATAACTTTTCCAAAGTGTTTCACGGTATAAAATAAATTCTATTATGTTAGTTTTATTATCTCTGAAAATTTGTTTGGGATTATTCTTTAAATATTTCCTTGCAAACTATCTTTACCATGATAGGGTTAAGACAAAGAGAGTCTGAGAAGATATTTACCTAGTATACCTGTCGGTATTCTAAATGAAGTAAGACTGACCTTTAAGTACACGTAGAGGGGTAGTCATAGGTGGTGGCATCTTTCACTCTTGAGTATAGTAAGCTTTCTTGCCTCTTATCATCATCCTGAATGACTTCATTGTCGTTATACTCATCAGATGAACCTCGTTCCTGGATTCTTCACTCAAGAACAGCAGTGTTTCTATCACTTCTGATCTGATCTCTATTTCCTTGATTGCTTAGCTCTTTCTTAGAGTTTTTTTAATTTCAAATAGCAAGTTAACACATCAGCTTCGAGTCCTTTTTCTCTAAAAATAAATGCCATATATTTTATGTTCACCTGAGTTTCTATTTTCCCTCATTTAAAATGTTGTCATACCAACTTCTCTGCTGTAATATGTTGCATGAATGTATTTTACATTTTGAAAGTATTTTCCCGACAAAGATCTGTGATTAACCCACTGAAAAGTTAGGTTCGTTGAATATTCGGAATAATGCTGTATGGAATTCGGCTGTTTGTGAATGCTGCTGTGGCAGTGTTTGGTCTGGTTATAACTTAAAATCTGGCTAACACAACCTTAGCATGAAAGAGTTTGACAAACTTGATTTACTAATCCATTATCAAAAATGAATATAAGAATCTTGCTTCATTCTCTCCCTATTTAGTCAAGTATGTATCTTGCTTAAAATGTTCCTTCTTCCTTCCTCCAGGACTTTTTTCCCCGTTCCTATCCATGTATGGAGCTTCCCTGGTGACTCAGTGGTAAAGAATCTGCCTGCAAATACAGGAGGCAAGAGTTCAATCCCTGGGTCAGGAAGATCCTCTGGAGAAGGAAATGACTGCCCACTCCAGTATTTTTGTCTGGGAAATCCCATGGATAGGAGCCTGGAGGGCTACAACCCATGGGGTCACAAAAGAGTCAGACATGACCTAGCGACTAAAAACAACACATTCGTGTACATTCACAATAGATTCCAGAGTTATCACAGCTGCATAATTCCTAACAAAAAATGATACCCTGATTTTTTTGCACTTAATCACATGAACTAGACAGTAGAGAGGACTGGATAGGAGTTCTCAGAGACTAGAGAGAAAGCAAAGTATGGCCCTCTTTTAGTTATCCAGTTTGCTGTATACCTTGTGATGGTTGCTGTTGCTGTAGACTTATCTTGAATAGTGTGATTCCCTCATACCATGTTGCCTGGCTTGGGAGCAGAGAAAGAAATGGGATGATTAATGTAACGAAAGTTTGGCATAATTTTATTGTAGAATTTCAACCCCTTAGTACATGAAAATTTCTAAATAATTAATTATGAGAACAAAGTCACTGATACAGCCGTAGTTTTGCAAGATGTTAGACATTATTTCAATGTTGTCTTGACAGTCTGCTTCTCAAACTGTCCTTTTATTTCAGGGCCCTTCACCCTTTGTTGTTGTTGTTGTTATTCTGATGACTATTTGATATTTGAGTTTGTCTTTTAAATATTCAAGACAGTTTTAAAAAGAAAAACCTAACCCCTTTCTGTTTGATCCTTAACTATGTGATCTCTCACTTGACATTTACTGTGTTTAAAATGAATACCCAATAGAGGAAATATAATACCCTATTATACACCGAAAAACTAATTAGCTGAAATTTGTTTATTCAGATATTGCTAGAATGCTTATTTCCATAAATCTAAGCAATTAATATTAAATATGGTATTATGTTTAATTAGAAAGTAGGAATTTCCCCTTATCTCTGAGATTTATTATCTCTCTTGCCTTTTACATCTGGCTGAAGCTGTGACCCTCTTACCAACACTTCATTTGTCAGTCTCTGAATGTGTTCACCTCCTCCAGATGGTATTATTTTCAGTAACAACCAAACCATTTATACCCTCAAGGTCAATCCTCACCAGTGATTCCTATTCATAGCCTCTGTTAATGTTGATAAAAGTGATACAGAAGCACCTATAGGAGAAAAGACCCCTAAATGTAAAGGATCAACGTCTTAGTGCCCTGGTGACACCATAAACACTCAAATTAATACCAAGTATGATGTCACTTGTATGGAATAGAAGCCAACTTCTTGGAAATGAGATTTTGGGTCATTATGTCCTAAAGTCTCACCTTTTGGTCTTTTCCCTTTCTAGCTTGAATTTAAATTTGGTGAGAAAGTCTATTTTAAAGTCCTGGTTTTAAATTGTTACATGTTGACTTAACTGGGCACGTTTATTTTTTTTAAAAAAGGAAGACTGACGGAGATAGTCATGAGAAGGCTTTGGGCAGACAGGGTGCTGGTCCTGTTGGGGCAGTCTTCTTGCGTAACTACTGAGAGTATTTACAACATTCTACAATGACGTCACATTTGTTTTGTGAGGGGAGACCAAGGTAGCTTTTACATATAAATTGGCTCTCTTAGTGTTGAAATATATTTAAACAATTATTTGAAACACAGCTAGGAAACAATGGTGACATTTCTGACAGTATTTTGAAATTATAAATATTACTTTAAATTTATAAAGAAAATTTCCAGTAGTGGCTTGCATTACAAAGTTAATTTATAATGTCGCTACATAATTCTATTGAGATGGCCTTTGTTTTTGTGGTGAAGATAATAATATAGTGGCAACAATTTTGAGGAATCTTTAAAGCTGTCATAGAGGAGACAGCCAAACTTTGGCTAGATTTTTACTAGAATGTTGAAATTAAAAAATGTATCAATGTACTTTTCAGTTCAGTTAGCCTTGATGAAAAGCAGTCATTATATGACTTTAAGGGTCTTGATAAATGTTGGCATCTGTTTTTTTTCTAAAACTCATGATGGTCATCACAGCTCAACACTCTATATTTTATTTGTCACCATAATGTAATTTTTATGGAAAACTCAATTCGTGGAATCTTTTATTCAATATTCCCTTATTTCGCTTCTTTCCATCATCATTTCTCTTCCTTTCTTCTGTTGAGGCAAGAAGCTTAATAGTATAGTTTCTACAGAGCTTTCTTACTTATTTTTCTAATAATGCATATAACTGTGTGATGAAGTTTAAATGCTCTGTGAGCAAAACTCTGTTAAACAACCTGAAGAAATGCACTGCTGACTAACATTTCCCTTGGTCTTAAACTGTCTCCGATGTATTTTCTAGAGTCTACACCATTAATGGATCTTATTAATATCGTGTCTGTATGGTTATCAACAGTGCTGTATTATTGTCACATATTAATTTGCATTTTGGATCAAAAGTATAAACAGATGCGTGTGTGAAGCAACCCATTTTATAGGATGAGCATATATCTAACCATTTTCGTGTAACTGAAAATGTGGTGTACGTTGCATTTTATTCTCATACTGACTTTTCTACTATCTACTCACCGATTGTCTCGGTGCCTTTTTCCTTTTGTATTATTGTATTACTTAAAGAAATTGCTGACCTCTGTGTAAACAGTGTAAAATCTGTTAAAATTATTAACCCAAGGAGATTTTAATGTCAGTTTAATTTTCCAGAGAATAAATTTTTGTGTGGGTTACAAGTTACTTTTCTTCACTTTTCTGTAACAAATCTCTTTACATTTTAGTACTCATTTGGAATAGGTAAACATGTGACTTCTCTGTTGATGATACCCAAAAATCAGCCTGAATTCTTATCACTGACAAATAAGTGTTCTGTGACTGTTACACAAAATAAAATAATGTCGCCTTCATAAGCAGATATCAAGTGGATATATATAGATGTTATTAAGATCTTGAGTTTAAAAGGAATCTTATTTAAATATGCTATAAAATATTGCTATCAAGATGTTTGGGTTATATTATTTTCTTTTAATTCTAAGTCAAATCTGACATGCAAAGAAAATAGACTACAAACAAATTTAAACATTTTAAAATAATCTCCAAGTGTTCAAATCAGGAATGAAACTAAGTAGCTTTAAAATGATAATATGTTTAGCTAGAATAGGCACACATATACAGTGTTATCTAGCTTGCTCTTTCATTTATTGTGGACTTGTCATAATTCCTATCAGTACTGTCATTCTGATTAACAAAATAATTTTCCATTTGACAGGAATAGTTGTTGATTTTTAATTCTTTTTTATTAGGTTGTTATGTTTCCCAAAGACCTTAATTTAGATATTTTTCATATTTCATTCCCTTGTCCCTTTCATTGCCAGCAACAAGGTCTATAAGAACAGACTTAACAAGTACTATTTTCCATATTCAAAAGAATCTAAACTTTTGGTGTTCTAAAATTTATAGAAATTTAAGTTGCTACCTTCTCTGATCTCTGATTATCTTTGAATCTTTAGTTCCATAAATAAACCAGAAGCCTTTTTCAAATTAACTTTTTAAACAGTAGAATATCAATGTCCAATTAACCTGGTTAAGTTTTTTTCCTTGTTATCAGTCATCACTACTTAAACACAAGAAAAGCGTGAAGAAACACTTCTGCTTAAAATAAACGGGCTCATAATTTAATCTCCAGCTAAGCTTACGGAATTTCTATCCTTTCCCAGTACTTGTTGCCGTGTCCCCATCCTCTTAACATCCTAGGCTCCCACTGTTAAGACATTAAAGTTGAAGAAGGAACTTTATGAGTCTCACTTATGAGTTTACTCTGAAAAAGTCATCTGGGTCATGACTTGTCCTCCATAGAATTAAAATTAACCTAAAAGTGAAATTCCACCAGAAAATAGACACATCTGCATTATAACTAGCAAATCAATAGTCATTTTTTATTGTTACAGAGGAATTTATTCATCATACTGTGTATTCATACTTAAGATTAAGTTTTAATTGCAAATTGACTAAATCCTTTATCTTCAATATGCAAAATAATACTTAAGTGAATTTTTTCTTTCCTAAGATTGATAATCTTATTTATTTACCTTATGTTGATAAAATATTCCGTGATGTTTCCCATTTGAAGATAAAGTCATTTCCAGTTCAAAACTAAAAGGTCTCAGTTAAATATATTTTGAATAGTACTTGATAATGAAATATAATAGTATAATACACTAAAGGCTTCTACACATAAGTATAAATAAATGGCAAATAAATAAGGACACATATGAGGAGGATCTGATAAATTCAGTTAGGAAAAGGGAAAAACTGACAGCACATTCTCAGCTGATATAAAGAAATGTATCTAAAGGGAAACCTTCCAAATAATACTTTTAATATGCCCACTCTACCAAAATTCATGTTTGTCTCTTCTTGGCCATATGACCTACTTGCATTTCTTGATCTTCCTTAAAATTAGGTGTGGCTGTGTGACTTGAGTTCAACCAATGGGATGTGAGCAGAAGGTGATGTACACTGGTTTCCAGGAGGCTCTTTAAGAAATAACGTGGTGCTCTCCATGGCATCGTTCCCTTTCCACTGGAGACAGAAAACTAGAGATGGCAGAACCACCAGTTGGGAAGATCCTGGTTTACTGACTCACCTCACAGAAGAGCACAACCGAATACATGTGTCTTGGAATGTCAGTGTTAGGGAGGTAGAATAGGAAAAAGGAGTCCAAAATGGCGGTGGCTAAAAGACAAGGGAAAAGCCCATGAAAATAGAACAAAGGAAGGTCCGAAGACCGGAGTGAGACCCTCAGGTGAAACAAAGAGCCCTCCTGGCTCGCCCGACTTACTTAGAGCAGGCTCATAGTGGGGGAGGAGACAAATGTATAAAGGAGGAAGCCTAGAAGGATCGGGACCTCTCTTCTCTTCCTCTTTTGGGTCAGCCCACCTTTGTCCTAATGGGACTGAGCTGTGGCACCGATTCTTCCGTCGCTTCAACTTTTTGCGACGGCAAGATGGAACCGAGGAAATGACACTCTCCCCCAACGTTAGCATAAATGAGAAGAAAAACTTCTGTTGCATTTGAGCCATTTGAGTCCACACATTTTGGACTCATCTGTGACTGCAAACAATTGAAGCTGAAATATTGGGATCTTCCAGTGGGGTTCTAGGAGGATGAAAATCTACAATATGGTACATTGGTTTAGCAGCCAAGCAGCCGAAAGACAGGAAACAGATACAACAGGCTGATAAACTGTAACCCATGTTGTGCCAGGGCAGAACATTTTTACTTGGAAGGGGGTCCCTGTGACTACTGAACTTGTAACTTAAGGGAAATGGATACAAGAGTCAGAGTAACAGTGTGTTGTTGGGTTTTTTTGCTGAAAGATACTACAGTTAAGAAGGCAAGAAATAATTGGTCTTCCAGCAGAGACTGAGGGGAATGGAGAGGGCCCAGAGATTAAGTGCTTTAAGCATTTGAAAAGTCCACTACTTCTGAACCCCAAATATTAAGATTATACTAAAATGAATTTTAGGCTTCAGTGGCACCCCACTCCAGTACTCTTGCCTGGAGAATCCCATGGATGGAGGAGCCTGGTAGGCTGCAGTCCATGGGATCGATAAGAGTCAGACACAACTGAGCGACTTCACTTTCACTTTTCACCTTCATGCATTGGAGAAAGAAATGGCAACCCACTCCAGTATTCTTGCCTGGAGAATCCCAGGGATGGGGGAGCCTGTTGGGCTGCCATCTATGGGGTCACACAGATGTGACTTAGCAGTAGCAGTAGCTGGTGGCTCAGTGGGTACAGCGTCTGCCTCCAATGCAGGAGACCCGGGTTCAATCCCTGGGTTGGGAAGATCCCCTGGAGAAGGAAATGGCAACCCACTCCCGTACTCTTGCCTGGAAAATCCCATGGACTGAGAAGCCTGGTAGGCTACAATCCATGGGGTTGCAAAGAGTTGGACACGACTGAGCGACTTCACTTCACTTCAAAATGGATTTTGAGTTTAAAAGACCTATGAAGGCTGTGCAAGCAAGCAAAGGGACTCAACTATGTCACAAAGATAATTTTGAATGTGTTGCCTCTTATTTTAGAGGAACGCAAGGTAAACCTCTGTGCTCATGGAGCAGACTGAAAGTTGTATAGCTCACAAGAAGGAAATGATTCTCAACACCTACTTGCAATGAAATCATAGCACATAAGGGAAACGGAAAACCTGCCCAGAAGTCAGAGCAGGGAACCATTGACCATAACGGATAAGGCAGTTTCTCTAAGAGAAGAAATGCAGAGCAAATCAAAACTCCTCTCCTAAGAAGGAAGTAGGGGGTTTCACTGCAATGAATCAACTTCTGCTGTCTGCTTCTCATTCTCATTTTTTTCAAATGAGAATTCTAATTGCAGCTATCCACTTCCTGTTCCACACTGTATATGCGGTGGAGGTCGGGGTGGATGACTTGTCTTTAAATCCTGAGGTCACTGAATTATCAAAGTCAAACCATCAGGTAAGGAGAGTACATCACCAGAGATAAAACTTTGAAAGGATTGCAGGAGCTGAATGTCGCTTGAGGTTGTCTTCCTTAGGGAGAATGTAAGCTATTCAATAAAATCTTTGTTCTCCTTTTCCTAGACACACATGACTACCTCTTCTGCTCTCTTGCAAATATTTGTGGCTACGTGACTGAATTCTAGCCACCTGGATGTGAGAGAAGGTGACACACGTCATTTCCAGGTCAAATGCCTGCCTCACTGTCTCTTTCCCCATTCATTAGCTGACGGCGGTTGCTCAAAGGGATGGTGCGTGCAGGATGAAAGGAGCCTTGGCTCCTGAATCACTGCTTCGAGATCGTCTTAGCACCGTCTTCCCGTGTTATAGGAGCAAGAAATAAACGTCTGTGTGTTGGGATGTTATACATTTTAGGCTCCTTTTGTTTTCACAGCACCTACCTTACAGTAATAGGTAAGTTCACAGATTCCAAGCTAGCAACTGAGAGAAGTCTGATGTCACCATTGTCAAAAAAGTAAAACTTTTGTACGGTGTGAGGAAGGACAGCCTCTGTCTGACCCCTGATTGTTTAGTGGCCAAAACCACAGAATGAGGTAAGTCTCAGGAACACTGCCTGCAGCATTACCTCAAGAAGTTATTTTTAGGAGCAGGTTTTAAGGGAATTAGAGCGATTCAAATTGCTTGTGTCTCCAGCTTGACCAGAGAAGCAGGTTTGACTGTGACCCAAGAGATGTGATGAGGTGATGGGTGGAAAGCCTAAAACCTAGGCATCAAACCCAGAGACAGACCGGAAGCAGTAAGAACGCTGGAGGAATACAGCGTGAAGAGACGAGGAACCCCAGCTGGAGCAGATAATTCAGCAGAAAACATTAGGAGAGACAAGGTGACAGATTGTTTAAAAAATAAAAACACCTTGAATCCCGTCCAGAGACTTATGGACTTAAGATTCAGAGTAGATGAGTGAGTTTAAGAAGGGTAGGCTAATAGGGGATCAATTAGGAAGCTATTCTTAAAATCCAGATGTTTTACAAATATTAAGTAGCTAGATATGAAGGGGTAGCAGCAGTTTAGCTTAAATGGGTAGAGAAAGTCTTTTAAAAATGAGATTAGTGAAGGGATTTCCTGGTGGTCCAGACGTTAGGACTGTGCTTTCACCACCAAGGGTCTGGTTTCAATCCCTGATTGGGAAACTAAGATTCTACAAGGTACAAGGTGTGGTCAAAATAAAATGAGATTGGTAAGACACTGTTAAGGGAAAGTTTCTGGAACTTGAGTAATTGAAAGGGCTGGGAGGACACTGCATGAGAGAGGACGGGATTGAATAGCATGATTTTTGAGGAGCAGGTAAGTAAGGAGTAGGGCCATTGATAACGGAGTCTGGAAAAGAAGCTGGGTTTAGAAGGGTTGGCTTCAGCTGTGTTGACTTCCAAATGACATTTTGTGGAAAACGTCCATGAATTGGAAATGAAGGACTGGAATTTAGGAAAAAGATACAGACTAAAATGAGTTTGGGGACTGGTGCAAAGCTGTAGGTCACAGGAGCCAAGAGCCAGCCCATCATCTTGCTAGAATGTGAGTCCTCTGATGACAGGAACTATGTATCTGTTTTGTTCACAATTGCATTCCCAGTGCCTAAAACAGAGTCCAGGGCATAATAGATATTGATGAATTTCTGTTTCTGACTGAGTTTGAGATCTTGAGAAGTGTGGGTGAGAGGATTTTTTGGTGGGTCTTGTTTTGGAGGGGTGGGGTTCTTTGGTTTTGGGGAGGTTTTTTGTAATTATTTATTTCAATTGAAGAGAATTACCCGGAAAGTCTCTATTTAATGTGGATTATTTACCAAGGCAAGAAAAATATATGGATACAGTTTAGAAACCTAGTACCTGAAATGAAAACATTTGTTGTCTAACCATGAAATTTGATTTATGAAGCCCCATGACATATATGATTTCTGGTTCATTTAATTGATAAAAATTCCATTCCTGACACAGTTATAATTGTTAACAGGAAATAGCATTATTATTAAGCTAATATTAGTGCCTAACAACTAACTCAAGGTTGCTAATATTTTAACTAAAATTTAGAACAGTTTTATGAGGGGAGGATAAATTAGTAGTTTGGGATTAATATATATACACCACTATATATATAAAATAATCAACCAGGCCCTACTGTATAGCCCAGTATACTACTCAATATTCTGGAAAACTTGAATATTTTCAAGGAAACTACTCAATATTCTGTAATAACCTATATGGGAAAAGAATCTGAAAAAGAATGGTTATGTGTATGTGTATAACTGAATCAGCTATACATCTTAAAACAACACTGTAAGTCAACTATACTGCAATATAAAAGTTAAGAAAAATCAACAACCCCAAAAAATTAGATTCACAGAAAAAGAATAGCAAAACAAGTCCCTGTGTATACTGTACTCTGTTTTTTCCTACTTTACCATCTTTTATTTGTTAATTAATGAACCCATATTGACACATTCTCATTAGCGAGAGTTCATCATTTAATCAGATTGCCTTAGTTTCCACTTAATGGCCTTTTTCTCTTCCAGGACATCACACCACATTTAGCTGTCATGTCTGCTTGGGCTCCCCTTGACTGACAGTTGTCTGACTGTCCTTAGTTTCGGTGACCTTGACAGTTTCAAGTAGTTACTGGTGAGGTATTTTGTAGAATGTCCCTCAATTGAGCGTTTGTCTAATGTTTTTCTCGTGAATAGACTGAGGCTGTGGGTTTGGGGGAGAAGATCTGAAGTGCCATTTTCAGGACATCTTATCAAAGGTGCATCCTCTCCACGTGCGTTATCATAGGTTGTGCTAACTCTCAACTGTTAGGTTTCTCCACTGTGAAGTTTTCCTCTTTTCTCTGTGCACACTGTACCATTTGGGAGGAAGTCAGCCCGCACTGACACTTAAGGAGTGATGGTCCACCTTCTTGAAGGCAGAGTGTCTGTGAAAATTACCTGAAGTTCTGCACAGGAGATCTGTCTCTTTTCCCACTCCTTCCTCTCTTTCTATCATCTTCTTTCTGGAGCCTCCTTACTTTCTGGCACTATGAGATGCCCCAGCTCAGATCACCTTGTATATTTCTGGCCCCAGTTCTGAATCAGCCATTTCTCCAAGAAGTCTTTGTTCCTGTTATTAGGGAAAGGTATCAGAAACCACTATCTGAGCACTAGACATGCTTTTTGCTATTGGGATATCATTGAGTCCAGGCCTTCTCAGCTGAGAGGAAATAGTGTGTACACTAACCTATATGTACACACACATCTACAAATATGTGTTTTACAATCTGTGTCTGTACTAAGCTAAACATGAGTTCACAGTGTCTTCAGCTCTAACCATTACCGCATGGATCATTCTAGCCTCCTCTCCTCGCTTGTCTGTAAAATCCCACTGAGTCAGTGAGCTTTCACCATCCCTTTGCCATAGCGAGAGTGAAAGTCGCCCAGTCGTGTCCGACTCTTTGCAGCCCCATGGGCTCTTGCTGGATCTGTTCAATTCCAGTATACTTGTATAGCATATCACAACTGTTGCCCCATCCCCCCTGAATAACAACGGTATCAACTAGGGAATAGTACAGCTTCTTTTCTTTACTCTTTCTTTTTCTTTCAGATCTTATTTTTTTACTTTACGATATTGTATTGGTTTTGCGTCCACTCATTTTCAAAGCTACTTAAGTGAGCACCTTCCCCCACTCTCTTCAGTGAGGTTGTCTTATACATTCCTAATGCAGTTATTGTATCACATCCTGCATCCCACCCTGGGATTCCTTGACCACCTGAATGATTTGTAAATTTTTTCATACATTAAATTTCATTCATCGTGTGATAAACTTCTACAGGTTTTAACAGGCTCAGAGTGTCGCGTATGCGCTTCCCCCGTGACTCAGCGGTAAAGAATCTGCCTGCAACGCAGGAATTAGTTGCAGGAGATGGGAGTTCGAGCTCTGAGTCAGGAAGATCTTCTGGAGGAGGGCATGGCAAGCCACTCCAGTACCCTTCCCTAGAGAATGCCATGGACAGAGGAGCCCGGTGCTCTACAGTCCCTAGGTGGCAAAGAGTCGGACACAACTGAAGCGACTTAGCACGCCGTGTCACGTATCATGTATGTATCATTACAATATCATACACAATAGTTGCACCATCCTGAAAAAAAGAATTCTGTTTAACTATTCAACCCTCTTCTTCTCACCTCAAGCCTCAAGCATTTACTTTTTACCATCATTTTTTGGCCTTGTTTAGAATGCCATATAATTGGAATAATATTGTGTATAGCCTTTTCAAACTGGCTTCTTTCACTTAGCAATATGTATTAAAACATCACGCATGTGTAGTTTATCCATTGTTTATACTTGCACCTACTGAAACACTTCTTGGATGCTTCCAGTTTTTGCCAACTCGGAATAAGGCTGCTGCAAACATTCATGTGCAGGTTTTCGTGTAGACACAAATTTTCAAACTAAAATTGGGTAAATATCTATGCGTGCAATTGCTGGATAGTATGTTAACATTGTGTTTAGCTTTGTAAGAAACTGCCAAACTGTCTTCCAAAGTGGCTGGAGCATTTTGCATTCCCACCAGGAATGAATGAAAATTCCTGTTGCTCCACACCCTTGTGAGCAATTGGTAGTTTTTTGGATTTCAGTCACTCTAATAGGTACATAGTGATATCTCACTGTTGTTTTAATTTGTAGCTCCCTACAGATGGGATATATGGTTTCCATCTGTACATTTTCTTGACTGAAGTATATATTCAGATCGTTGCTCATTTTTAAATTGGTTTGTTTGTTTTCGGAATGCTGAATTTTAAGGGGTTTTTTTTGTGTATTTCACATGCAAATCCTTTATCAGATAATATGTTGTGCAAATATTTTCTCCCAATCTGTGGCTTGTCCTTTCATTCTCTTAACATTGTCTTTCACAGGGCAGAAGTATTTAATTTTAATAAAGTTAAGCTTATCTGTGCTTTTCTTCATGGATTATGCTTTCGGTTTTCTATCTAAAAACTTTTGACCGAATCCATGGTTACTTGATTTTCTCCTTTATTGTCTATTAAAATTTTTATTGTTTTTGGATTTGATTGTCCAATTATCCCACCACCATTTGTTGAAAATACTATCTTTTCTCCCTTGAGTGGCCTTTCTCCTTTTAAATATAAGCTGACTGTATTTGCTTGGGCCTATTTCCGGGCCCTCTGCTCTTTTCCATTGGACTGTAAGTCCATTCTTTGACAAATACCATGTTGTCTTAATTAGTGTGGCCTTACAGTAAGTCTTGATAATCGAGTGCTGTACACACTCTTATCTTTGTTCTTCTTCAGGATCATGTTGGTTATTCTAGATCTTTCGCCAAACTTTAATATCAGTTTCTCAATACCTACAAAACAGTTCATTGCAGTTTTACTTGGAATTGGGTTGGATCTTAAGATCAACTGGGAAAAAACTGACATCTTCATAACATTGAATCTTTTAATTCAGGAACACAAAGTATTTCTTTCTTTATATACATCTTTAGATGATTCTTTCATCAAATCTTTGTACTTTTCCACGTATAGCTCCTGTATATACTTTGGTAGACTCATATCTAATATTTATTTCTTTTTTGTTTTCTTTATCCACCTTACCACACAGCAGCAGGAATCTTAGTTCTCCAACCACAGATTGAATCCCTGCCCCCAGCAGTATAGACATGTGAATTCTTAACCACTTAACTGCCAGGGAAATCCCTAATATTTCTTTTCTTTCACTTGTTGTGTTGTTCGGTCACTAAGTTATATCTGATTCTTTGTGACCCCATGGAGTGTAGCACACCAGGCTCCTCAGTCCTCTGCTATTGCCTCAGTTCAGCTCAGTTGCTCAGTCATGTCCGACTCTTTACGACCCCATGGACTGCAACACACCAGGCCTCCCTGTCCATCACCAACTCCCAGAGCTTGCTCAAACTCATGTCCATCACGTTGGTGATGCCATCCAACCATCTCTTCCTCTGTCGTCCCCTTCTCCTCAGGCCTTCAATCTTTCCCAGCATCAGGGTCTTTTCTAATGAGTCAGTTCTTCCCATCAGATGGCCAAAGTATTGGAGCTTCAGCTTCAGCATCACTCCTTCCAATGAATATTCAGGACTGATTTCCTTTAGGATGGACTGGTTGGACCTCCTTGCAGGCCAAGAGATTCTCAAGAGTCTTCTCCAATACCATATTCAAAAGTACCAGTTCTTCAGTGCTCAGCTTTCTTTATGGTCCAACTCTCACATCCATACATGACTACTGGAAAAACCACAGCTTTGACTAGTTGGACCTTTGTTGGTAAAGTAATGTCTCAGCTTTTTAATATGCTGTCTAGGTTGGTCATAGCTTTTCTTCCAAGGAGCAAGCCTCTTTTAATTTCATGGCTGTAGTCACCATCTTCAGTGATTTTGGAGCCCCCCAAAATTAAGTCTGTCACTGTTTTCATTATTTCCCCATCTATTTGCCATGAAGTGATGGAACCGGATGCCATGATCTTAGTTTTCTGAATGTTGAGTTTTAAGCCAACTTTTTCACTCTCATCCTTCACTTTCATCAAGAGGCTCTTTAGTTCTTCACTTTCTGCCATAAGGGTGGTGTCATCTGTTTATCTTAGGTTATTGATATTTCTCCTGGCAATCTTGATTCCAGCTTCTGCTTCATCCAGCCCAGCATTTCGCATGATGTACTCTGCATCTAAGTTAAATAAGTAGGGTGACAATATACAGCCTTGGTATACACTCCTTTCCCAATTTGGAATCAGTCTGTTGTTTCATGTCCATTTCTAACTGTTAGCTTCTTGACATGCATACAGGTTTCTCAGGAAGCAGGTCAGGTGGTCTGGTATTCCCATCTCTTGAAGAATTTTCCGCAGTTTGTTGTGATTCACACAAAGGCTTTGGCGTAGTCAATAAAGCAAAAATAGATGTTTTTCTGGAACTCTCTTGCTTTTTCAATGATCCAGTGGATGTTGACAATTTGATCTCTGGTTCCTCTCCCTTTTCTAAATCCAGCTTGAACATCTGGAAATTCATGTTTTGTTGAAGCCTGGCTTGGAGAATTTTGAGCATCACTTTGCTAGCGTGTGAGATGAGTGCAGTTGTGCAGTAGTTTGAACATTCTTTGCCATTGCCTTTCTTTGGGATTGGAATAAAAACTAATCTTTTCCAGTCTTGTGGCCCCTGCTGATTTGTCCAAATTTTCTGGCATATTGAGTGCAGCACTTTCACAGCATCATCTTTTAGGATTTGGAATAGCTCAACTGAAATTCCATCACCTCCACTAGCTTTGTTTGTGGTGATGCTTCCTAAGGCCCACTTGACTTCACATTCTAGGATATCTGGCTCTAGGTGGATATCTGGCTCTATCCATGGAATTCTCTGGGCCAGGATACTGGAGTAGGTAGTCATTCCCTTCTCCAGGAGATCTTCCCAACCCAGAGATCAAACCCAGGTCTCCTGCATTGCAGGCAGATTCTTTACCAGCTGAGCCACTAGCAGGAAGCCCTGCTAACTCCTGGGTTTGCTTAAATTCACGTCCATCAAGCCAGTGTTGCTATCTAACCATCTCATTCTCTGCTGCCCCTCTTCTCCTTTTGCCTTCAATCTTTCTAGCATCAGGGTTTTCCTTTTCTTTTTAGTCCTACTATGAATTGCATTGTCTTTAATTCAATTAATTTAATTTCACATTCCAGTTTTCATTATTCATATGTTGGAAAACCACTGATTTGTATATTAATCTTGTGTCCTGTGACCTTTCTACACTCACATAGTAGTTTAAGAGTATTTATTGTTAATTCTTTGGGATTTTCTACATACATAGTCAAGTCATCTACAAACCAAGATAGATTTATTGCTTTCCTCTCCTGTGTATATCTTATTTCCTTTTCTTTCCATACTTCACTATCTGGGACTTCCAGCAAAATATTGGAAAGGAGCGGTGACAGAGGGCATGACTGCCTTGTTCCCAGTCTTGGGGGTTTGTCTAGTCTCTCACCATAAGGATGTCAGACTGTAGGGTTTTTGTGGATATTCTTTTAGTTTGAGGAAGTCCTCCATTGGTACTAGTTTACTGAGAGTTTTTATCATGAATAGGTTTTTAATTTTGTCAAATGCTTTTTCTGCATTAATTGATACTGATCATATGATTCTTCTTTAGGTTACTGAAGTAGTAGATTAGGTTGGTTAATTTTCTAATGTTGATCCAGCCTTGCAAATCTGGAGCAAATATCTCTTGGTCATGGTGTATAATTCCTGTGATATATTGTTGTACTCAATTTGCTGATATTTTGTTGAGCATTTTGCGTCTGTGTTATGACAAATATTGGTCCGTAGATTCGTTCTTTGTAATGTCTATCTGGTTTTTGTATTGAGGTAATTCAGCTTCATAAATGTTTGTTAAAGTTCATCTGTGAAACCATCTGGGCCTGGTTCTTTCTTTTTTTGAAGGTTTTAAGTTAGTGATTCAATTTTTTAATAGGCTAAGCCCTATTCAGATCATCTATTTATTTTTGTGTGCTTTGGTACTTTGTGTCTTTCAAGGAATCCCATTTCATCTAAGTTATCACATTTGTGGGCACAGAGTTTATATATAATTATATTTATACAGCTATATTCCATTATTATCCATTCAATGTACATGGGACTTACAGGGCTGTTCCTTCTTTCATTTCCAATATTAGTAATGTGTCTTCCTTTTTGTGGTTCCTATGATAGCTGGCCTATATGTTTATTAATTTCATAAACATTTTGTGAGACCATCTTTTGGTTTTGTTGATTTTCTCTATTGATTTCTTGTTTCATAGGTCTCAGCTCAGTTTTTATTTTTTATTTTATTCTGCTTCCTTTACTTTTAAATTGGTCTTCTTTTTTTTTTTTTTTCCTAGTTTCCTAACGTGGAAATTTAGATGACTGGTTTAGAACTTTCTTCTTTTCTAGTATACACATTTAAAGCTGCAAATTTTCCCTTTAAGCACTGCTTTCCCTGTACCTCACAAATTTTGATAAGTTGTATTTTGGGGTGTTTTTTCATTTTTGGCCACCCCAAGAAGCATGTGGGATCTTGGCTCACTGACCCAAGCATTGAACCCTCACCCCCTGCATCGAAGCATGGAGCCTTAACCACTGGACCACCAAGGAAGTTCTGATAAATTGTTCTTTTTTATTTTCATTTAGTTTAAATATTTTTTAAAATTCTCTTGAGATGTCTTATCTGTCATATGTATCATTTAGAAGCATGTTGTTTAATTTCCAAATCAAGAAAAGTAGTTGATTTCCACTTTGTTCAGTTATTTCTTATTTTAGGGATATAAGTGACAATCTCCAAGCTCTATATCTTGGAACTGAAACCAGAAGTCCTTGGAAAGGTTTTAAACCTTTGCACTTATTTTCTCATCTGGAGATATGACTTAACTGCTAGGCTGCATCACGCAGGCTTACGAGGCATGGGCTTGCCCAGCTTCAAGACTGAAGAAAGTGCCTGGAGTCAGCAACAGAGATGTCAGTGGTTTAACAAATGGGGAGCCTGGCAATGGCAGGACATGGTGGCAGGCTTGCTCCTGGGGGCTGGTGGGTGGAGAGATGACCAGTTACAGGGGAGCTGTCATTGATGTCAGACGGGCTCATTAGTTATTAGGGAAACCAGTAAAGAGGGACACCCACCTCTTTGATAAGAATAATCATTACCTGGGGCAGAGGCAAGTGTGTAGGAAGGTCCGTCAGGCACTGGTCAGGCAGGGGATGGACAGAGAGCAAGACAACAGCCATCTTGAGAAGCCTGACCATACCCTTACTCAGCATAGTTATGAGTTTTAAACGACTTGGCTGAAATTATCTAGCACTTACTTTTCAAATGTTTATGTACTTTCATTTATTTTCATTTTTTCAGGCTTAATGGAAGGAAACTCATGAGCTTTAGCATAGTAACTTCATATGCTTGAGAGACATTATTAAATCAATGATTTTTATTCTAAAAATACTAATATCTTCCAAAAATCCTATTTTACACTTTTTCCATCCTCTAGATCTTTCTGAACTACCTTAACATCATCCTAATTTGTGAGATCAAAACCATTACTTAATCATTTACTAAGGGTCACAGCATGAAAAGGGCTTACTTTATGACTCTACATTTTATACCACGCATCTTACTTTCTTTATTTCTGAATCACAAAATGATTATAAGGATTCAATTTTAATTATTTAAGAAATTCTGAGCTAAAGTTTTATTTAAACAAACCAAAAATTTTGAGAATTGTTTTTAACCACTAGGCAGTATTTTGCTATAGCTTTCCTAAACTATGCAATACAGATGTTCACCCAAAGTAGTTTCATATTCTGTTAACTGGAAGTTCCCATATACTGCATACCATAAATGCATATAGATATCCAGAGAATTTGAAACCAAAAAGCTATGTTAAACTTCAAAATCTCAGTGGAGATTTTGTTAATGAATCAGAAACAGTATTCTAGAATATTAATTTTGAATACCAATAAGTGATAGGATTTCAGACTACATGTGTGAGTACGTGAGAGAGAGATTGAATGTGTGCAAAATTTTCTTTGTAGAAACACTCATACTGTCAAAAGACTTTAACCATTTATTATCTGAATCTATACTATAGATTTTATGATATCAATTTTTTTCTTATTTGATAAAAGTGAAATATTTTTAAAAACCCACTTTTTTACTTAAGCCTGAAAACCAACAAGGCAAAAAATTGTTAAGGTGCAAGGCTATAAGTCTGTAAATGGCATCCAGGCTTACAAAAGCTATAATAGTTGGTTCTTCTTTGGGATGGGGGAGCAGGGAGGGCAGGGTGGAGTTTTCAACAAGTATCTAACACATGATACAACCTGAAAAGAGAAGTACATATTGTCTAGGGATTTGTGATGAAGAAGTAGCAGACTGAACACAGGCATGGAGACACAGGCAGCATGCTTCTTTCTGATTACCACGCATCCTGATCACGGCTGGAACATAACAGGTGAGGACGTAGGATGAAAGATGATGTGGAGAGACGGGCAAGGACTCGATCATAGAGGGCTGTGTTTGCCTCTCTGAGAGTCTCATTTACCAATGGGCAGAGGAGGGTTTCTGAAGAGTGAAAAGTTAGCAATAGGATGAGATTTTCATTTTCTTAAGACCATCTTTGCGGCAATTTGAAGGATGCCTTCAAGCAAAGGGGAAAACTAGAAGCAGAACCTCCTATACACAGCTCATTGCAGTAATCTAGGGGAGAACTGTTTGGACTTGGACTAGGATAATAGCAGTGGGAGGAAAGGAGAAAATATTCAAAAAGACAACAGGCCTTGGAGAGTGACTAGATGTGGAGGATTAGAGCGTAAGAAGTAGGGGGAGAGACTCCATTTCTGGTTTGGACAGGTGGATAGAGGATGTTGCTGACTACTGAACGAGAGAGAACAGGGTGAGCCTCTCTGAAGGTAAGTTTGTTTCAGATGTCTGTGGGGATAGCCCAGAGATTTCCAACAGGTTGTTGCATATGTAGGTCCAAGTCTGGAAGAAAACTCTGAACTGAAGAAATGAATTTGTGATTCATCAAATTTCAAATTATCTGAAGTCTAGATAAATGGGGTTTGTTACTTGCCACTGGTATATGGGACAAGCAATATATGTTACCTGGGCGAACATTTAAACCCACTTAGGCAACACTGAACCCAGTGGGAAGATGGCACACTCCTGCGTGCGAGCATGCTTAGTTGCTTCAATCATGTCTGACTCTGTGCGACCCCATGGACTGGAGCCCACCAGGCTCCTCTGTCCGCGGAATTCTCCAGGCAAGAATACTGGAGTGGATTGTCATGCCCTCCTCCAGTACCTACACTCTTACCATTCACTGAAAAGGACTGTTACAAAGTACTTAGAAGAGGCTTCAAATAAATTAAATGACAACAAAAATTTTGGCACTAGAACATAAAGACCCACCATAATTAACGTGCTTACTTAAATTGCTGTTGTCCTGCTGCCAGTTAACATCATTATCAGGAACTCTTTCCTTTTGTTGTTTCACTTTTATTTTATTTGTGTTTTTAATTCCGTTTGGAACTAGTTTCTACCATTACTGTTCTATAAATGTTTAGTGGATGGACAGTGACTACTAAATAAATAATGAAAATGTTATGGGCTGATTAAAGTCACATGTTGAACAATATAAAATAATAAAACTGATTTTAAAAACAAAAACATTTACACATTACATCGAGTGTTGTGCTTTGGTAGTCTTGAAACACAGTGTGCTACTCATCCATCTGAGTAACACAGCCTTATTCAAAACATTTTAAACACATATTCTTTCAATATTTTCAGAGCTTCCCTAGCAGCCATACAAGAAAAAGCCTTCTTTGTTTTATAGTCAAATTTCATTGTTTAGAAAAATCAGGCTGCTTTTCCTTTTTAAATGTTTTATTATGGGAATTTTAAAACAAACAGAAAGTAAACAGGAAAAAAAGGAACTTTTATGTACAGATTTACTACTTATCAACATTTTGTTGTTCTTGTAGCATCTGTACGTTCATATGCATGTCCCACTCTCCCTTAATTTTTATTATTTTTTAGTTTTTTAAGGTAAATTTTTGCATATATTGAAATGCATGAATGTTAGCAGTAATTAGACAAATAGATGCATCTTTGGAACCCCACACCTCTATCGTGATAAAGACAACTTTCATCCACTAAGAATGTCCCCTGATGTCCCTTAATCAAGTGCACCTAAAAGCAACCACTACTGCCATAAATTTGTCTCTTTTTAAAAAAATATTTATTTATTTGGCTGCACCAGGTCTTGGTTGCAGCATGTGAGATCTTGTTCCCTGACCAGGGATTGAACTTGGGTCCCCTCCATTGGGAGCTCAGAGTCTTAGCCACACGAGGGAAGTCCCCATAAATTTGTCTTATATGAATTTTGCCTATTCTAGAATTTCAATTAAGTGGAATCGCACAGTCTGTACTTCGTGTCCAGCTGCTTTTGCTGAGCGCAAGAGCTGTGAGGTTCATCTCTGCTGCTGCATGTATCAGTGCCTCATTCCTGTTTATGGCTGGATAACATTCCATCGGACGGATAGCCCACAATCTGTGTATCCATTCTCCTTGTCCCAGCATCCTCTGGTTGCATAACCAACCACTTCAAATGAAGAGCAGCTTAACAGCTGACCACCCTGCATTTCACTCCTGAATCAGCACTTTGTGAGCGGCAAGGAAGGGACAGATCCTCCCTGTTCTACATGGTGTCAGCCGGGGTGCCTCAGAGGCTGGAGGTCACTTGAAGGCTAGAGGCTAGAATCCTCTGAAGGCTCATCCCCATGCCTGACGGTGGATGCTGGCTGTCAGCTGGGAACTCAGCCAGGCCCTTGGCTTCCCCACAGCCAGGCAGCTGGGCTCTGAGAACAAGCATCCCCAGAGAGCAAGGCAGAAGTGTGGCGTTCTTAGGACCTAGCCTCAGAAATCACAGAGCATCACTCTCCTCATGCTCTGTTGGCCATCACACTCATAAAGTTCTATCTGTTCAGCAGAAAAGCACATAGACTTCATGACTCGGAAAAGTCGATGTCACACTGTAAAATGTGTGAGATAGAACGTCATGATGGCCATCTTTGGATAGTGCTATCTGCCACAGTCGCTATTCTGGCCACAAGAGTTCACATCCCTTCCACATACAAAGTACATTCGACCCCTCTTCCAAGAGTCCTAAGCCTCTTACCATTATGGTATTCACGGACAGTCTGAGACTCATCATATCATTCAGCTCTAAGCGTGGCTGAGGCTTGGGAGCAGTTCCTTGAATTTGGCTCCTTGAGTAGAGTTCTGAAGAACTATGAACTAAAGAGACAAGTTACATACTCAGTATAGACTCCCCATATAATGATGGTTCAGGCAGAGGATAACCACTCTAAACCCTGCTGTTCAAAAGAGAGTTCTGCTCTCTGAGCAGTCCTTTCTTTGCCATTTAATGTAGAAGGGCTTTTCTTAAAAGCCCTTCTCGACCTAGGAATCTCTGTGGGGCTGCTATGAGACAAGGCCCTCAAGATCTTTAGAAAGATTTTTTTGTCTATTTGAAAAGGTCCATAAAACACCATCTTGTCTCTCTGAGGTCTTAACAAAGAAATTTCCAGTCATGTCCTTGGTTTCATATTTAGACCACATTTTTCTGCAGCACCATTGATTTTCCTAGAAGCCATTTCTTAATTTGAGTGTCATTTACCATCTGGAGAGGCTGAAAATGAGAAAGTTCAATTTTTGTACCCAGCAATTCCTGGTTTCTTCTAAGTTTAAGCTGTTCTTTCTCTCATCCCTTTTTTAACACACAGCCAGCAAAAGGCCAAGTGGCATGTTCAGTAGCCCACCCGCAAATCTCCTTAATTAAATTATTGACTACGTTAGGTACATTTGCTACTTTCTCTGTTCCTGCAGGTGACTTTGGGGACAACTCTCCACCACTATAAAACAAAGGACTTTTCCCCAGCCCCCAATAACATTTTCCTCAATTTCTTTTCAGTCGATAACAAGCTGTCAGCTAGGACGCTTATGCATGTATTTGTCTTGTTTCCCAGCACCATAGTATCTGGGCCTGAAGAGCCAGGGTCCCAGGAGAACTGCCATTTGTCTGACCTAGCCTGAGAAGTCACATAGTGTCATGACCTCCATTTTCTGCAGGTTGACACAGTTGCAAAGGTCTATCCAGGTAAGAGCGGAGGGAATATGGGAGGTGTAATATGAAGTGGCAGGCATCTCTGGGAAAGAAAATCTGCCACACTACTATTGAGAGATATTACTTAGTTTTCCTGATGGCTCAGACAGTAAAGAACCTGCCCACAATGTGGGCAATCCCTGGGTCAGGAAGATCCCCTGGAGAAGGGAATGGCAACCACTTCAGTATTCTTGCCTTGAGAATCCCGTGGACAGAGAAAGGAGCCTGGCGGGCTACAGTCCTTGGGGTCACAAAGAGTTGGAAACAACTGAATGACTAACATTTTCACTTTTACAGTTTTAACTTGTATCTTATTCACAAGTCTGGGTCCCAAATGATAGTTTTATATTTCTGAAGATCAAACCCATTTTCAAGGAACTATAATTAAGGTAGTGGGAAGAATTCAGTGGAAGCTTTCAAATACCAAGAGCTTTTATAAATATTTTGAACAAAGATATTGGAAAGACTATCTGAACCTATATTTAATTCTAACTCAACACTTTAAAATAGATTGTTTATCCATGTAATTGACTGCACAGTCTACTTTGACTATAAAGATGAGATTATCACTATCAAGGAGAGAATTAAATTTTCCTGGCAAGGGACAGACTAGTTAATTTCCCAAGCTCCCTTGTGCTGAGTCACTCAGTTGTGTCAGACTCTTTGTGACCCCATGAACAACAGCCCACCGGGCTCCTCTGTCCATGGGATTGTCCAGGCAAGAATACTGGAGTGGGTTGCCATTTCTTCTCCGAGCTTCCTCCCTAAAACCTGCCAATAATTTTATGAGAACTTTGATATTGTTAATTACTAGCATGCTTGATTTTTCTTTCCCACTAGCACTTTTCTATGAGGAAAGTCAACTAATACATACTTTCCATGAATAGAGCCCAAGAGTGTGTAACAATCTAAGTGTATGCTTAATTCTTCCAAGAGGTAGCTTTTTAAAATTTGGTTGTAGGGTCTGTTGCTAAACTCTGTATCCGGAGGAGGACGTACCTGATGCAGACTTTTAGGGCATCCCTGAGAAGTATTTAATATATAATCCTTTCTGCTATATTTGAGACTCAAGAGGCCTCTCCTCTTGAAAACTTCTAGCTATAAATAAGCTATCAATGGGGAGAATATACATTCTTGTCACCCCTCTGTCATTTATAGGGAGAAAAGCAAGGGAAAAAATGGAAATGTCAGGTATAATCATTTAGTCTTATTAGTTGGGACCAGTCAGAAAAGAATAATCATACTTACTAAAAGAGTGACAGCCCCTCTGGCTACAAAAGAAAAATCAGCACAGGATATAGATGCTTGGGGTGGCCACAGATATTCTGGATCATTGCAGTCACCCTGAATAGGATTTTTGACTTGAAAGTAAGAGAAACAGAATGAATAATTTAAAAAAAAAGTTTCTTACTCAAAGTTGATTAATGAGGTATATTTTAGTGAAAATTAGCAGGTTTTACTTGGGCGTTTTTCTTTATATACCTGCTATATAGGTATAACAGTGGAAATCTTGTTACTAATACTTACAAGCTCCAACTTTTAAAACACCTGAAACTAACAAATACAATCCAATAATTAAAAAAAAAAAAAAAAAAAACAGAAGAAAAGGTTGCATATTTACAGTGTTGAATAAGCATGCTTGGAATGACAGCCTTCACTTGGGATCATGTAACTGTTACCAAGACCTCAATGCCACTTACTGTTGCTCTATTCTAATTGTAGAAGGAAGGGAATACCCAACCTTTTGAATATCAGATTTGCAAATACAGCCATAGAAAGGCTCAGATGGTAATATGATTTTAGAAAATAGTGTAAATAAGTCTTTAGAGAAACTGACAGACTTTTCTCCTAGCTACCTTATGTGAGCCATCCTTAGGAGGGTTGCTATGGCTCCTCAGCTTTCTCTTCTAGATTTAAGCATCAACCTATTTTTTCCAAGTAATTTGACCTTCTCTTTTCATTGATTCTTCAATTGACTCTACTTTGTCATTGAGAACAAGGAGAGAGAGCCTTATGGAGATGGTGGGAGTTGAAATACTTCTTAAAGGATAATAGGATATTTAGAAATATAATTTAGATCAATTTCATTTTGAGTCATTGTAGTATCTTGATTAATGAATTGTTCTATAAGCCAAAGAAGGCTGAGTGCCAAAGAACTGACACTTTCAAACTGTGGTGCTGGAGAAGACTCTTGAGAGTCCCTTGGACAGCAAGGAGATCAAACCAGTTAATCCTGAAGGAAATCAATCCTGAATATTCATTGGAAGGACTAATGCTGAAGCTGAAGCTCCAATACTTGGGCCACCTGGTGCAAAGCGCTGACTCACTGGAATAGATCCTGATGCTGGGAAAAACTGAGGACAAGAGGAGAAGGGGGCGACAAAGGATGAGATGTCTGGATGGCATCACTGACTCAATGGACATGGGTTTGAGCAAACAGGAAGATAGTGATGGACAAAGAAGCCTGGTGTGCTGCAGTCCGTGGGATCGCAAAGAGTCAGACACAACTTAGCAACTGAACAACTACAAAGTAAACAAACTAGTCATACTAATTAGTAAGAAATAAATACTGATTTTACTAAAACATACTAGTATATTTAATAGTAATAGAATAGTAATACTAGTATTCTAATAGAATAATATTACTATTACTAATAGTAATACTAATAATAGTAAAATATACTAAATATATATAAGTATACTATATATTTATATCTATAAATATACTAAAATATTATTGAATCAGTAAATCAGTATAATCATTCACAGAGTGGGATACAGAGTGGGAGAAGGCAATGGCACCCCGCTCCAGGACTCTTGCCTGGAAAATCCCATGGGCGGAGGAGCCTGGTGGGCTGCTGTCCTTGGGGTCACTAAGAGTCGGACACGACTGGGCGACTTCACTTTCACTTTTCACTTTCATGCATTGGACAAAGAAATGGCAACCCACTCCACTCTTCTTGCCTGGAGAATCCCAGGGACGGGGGGAGCCTGGTGGGCTGCTGTCCTTGGGGTCACTAAGAGTCGGACACGACTGAGCGACTTCACTTTCACTTTTCACTTTCATGCATTGGAGNAAGGCAATGGCACCCCGCTCCAGGACTCTTGCCTGGAAAATCCCATGGGCGGAGGAGCCTGGTGGGCTGCTGTCCTTGGGGTCACTAAGAGTCGGACACGACTGGGCGACTTCACTTTCACTTTTCACTTTCATGCATTGGACAAAGAAATGGCAACCCACTCCACTCTTCTTGCCTGGAGAATCCCAGGGACGGGGGGAGCCTGGTGGGCTGCTGTCCTTGGGGTCACTAAGAGTCGGACACGACTGAGCGACTTCACTTTCACTTTTCACTTTCATGCATTGGAGAAGGAAATGGCAACCCACTCCACTGTTCTTGCCTGGAGAATCCCAGGGACGGGGGGAGCCTGGTGGGCTGCTGTCTATGGGGTCATGCAGAGCCGGACACGACTGAATTGACTTAGCATTATACAGAGTGAAGTAAGTCAGAAAAAGAAAGATAAATACCATATTCTAACACATATATATGGACTCTAGAAAAATGGTACTGGAGAATTTATTTACAGGGCGGCAATGGAGAAACAGACAGAGAGAATGGACTTATGGACATGGGGAGAGGGGAGGAGAGGGCGAGATGTATGGAAAGAGTAACATGGAAATTTACACTACCATATACAAAATAGCCAATGGGAATTTGCTGTGTGGCTCAGGAAATTCAAACAGGGCTCTGTATCAACCTAGAGGGATGGGATGGGGCGGGAGATGGGAGGGAGATTCAAAAGGGAGGGGATATATGTATACCTATGGCTGATTCATGTTGAGGTTTGACAGAAACCAACAAAATTCTATAAAGCAATTATCCTTCAATAAAAATACAAATAAATTTTAAAAAATTAAAAGTCTTTGTTCTTTTGAATCATTATTAAATATAGGTAGATAATAGGTAATAAACCTTTAACACTATATTGGTAGGTGATAAGGAATCTTAAAAGGTAAAAATGAATTTTGTTATTCATAATATTCAAAGTATGTTCACGATTTTTGAGTCCGTATTTTTTGAAAACTATTAGTGAAGTTTGTCATTGCCTTCTCATTGCCACTACAAACACCATCACTTTTTTCCCAGTAAAGTTTTTTCTGATTCTCTCCTTCATTTTGATTTTGATTTTGTTCTAAATGGATCTCTCTTTGACAGCAAGGGAGTAAAATTTCTTGAAGGGGAAATTGCTCCGTATGATAGTTTTGAAATAAAATACCTGCCAAATTGGATTGATTGGGGCTCTGAATGCAGCAATATTAATATTAAGTGAAGAAGTTATCTTCCATAAAAACCTTTGGGTGAAATAATATGTGAGTTACAGGGTTATATTTCAAGATGTCAAATTGGGGTTCACGGTATGAAAATGAAATGCTAGCTGAAGTAATGCCAAATGCACTAGAAACGAAAGACGTGTGCCTAGGGCTTGAGACGTAGAAAAGAAAGAAAAATCATTTGGATTATTCAAGGCTTTTTAGTTATTTTTTCTTGAAACCCATTAGTGGATGGTCACCTACCTACTCATTACCACTACAAATCTAATCACTTTTTTCCCAATAAAGGTGTTTCTGGTTCTCTCCTTGCTTTTGATTTTGTTCTAAAGGATTCTCTCTGATAGCAACAGAATGAGATGTCTCAAAGGTCATTTGAGACATCAGGTCATAGATGAGGGGCATACGGGAAAAAAAACCAGGGATCACAGTTCTTAAATCAGCCACTCTCAGACTTTCATGTGCTTGAGAATCACCCTGGGTAGAAGGGTTAGGAGGGGTGGTTAGAAGCAGGAAGGAGTGTTGAGCATTCAGATTCTCCAGCCTCACCCTTGTAGATGCACCCCAAGGCACCGCAAAGGCCAATGAGTTTACCTCTAAGGCCAATTGAGTAACTCTTGACTGCATCTAGGCATCAGTCCCCCTCAAGGAAAATTATCCTTTCTGGTTCCTTCCTCTGGAAGCACTTTATATGTTTCTTCTGACATAGCCTGAGTCTGGGGCTGAATCCTGATATCGGCTAGAAAACTTCAGGTGCAGCATTTGCCCTTAAGTGACTTTCGGGTTTGAATGAGTGTGTATACTCTGGAGTTCTAAAAATGTTACCTGGCTTAAATGTTGACTGTGAAACTAAAATATACATATTATACATTAAATATTGTTTTTAATCACTTCAGTCCATGTATGTATTCATTAAATATGTTTGCTCTTAGCAGGACATCTTATTTGGGTAGGGGCTTCTCGTTAACCCTTGTCATGATTAGAATATTTTTTGAGCTGAGCCGAGTTTATAGGTACTAAGGTGTAGGCTCAATCAGCTTGACTTCATTGAATTGCCTTGCATCCATTGATACATGCATGGACTGAGGCTCCATTTCATAGGGGAAGAGGCAAGAATGAACTACCATGCAATGCAGTTTAAGGATGAAACAACATTTCTGATGAACTGAGGTAGGACCAAACCAAGTCCATATCACAAAATGGCTATGGGATCTCTGAGAACAAGGGGGGATGTTTTCAGTTCAGTTCAGTTCAGTCGCTCAGTCGTGTCTGACTCTTTGCGACCCCATGAATCGCAGCATGCCAGGCCTCCCTGTCCATCACCAACTCCAGGAGTTCACTCAGACTCATGCCCATCAAATCAGTGATGCCATGCAGCTGTCTCATCCTCTGCTGTCCCCTTCTCCTCCTGCCCCCAATCCCTCCTAGCATCAGAGTCTTTTCCAATGAGTCAACTCTTCGCATGAGGTGGCCAAAGTACTGGAGCTTCAGCTTCAGCATCATTCCTTCCAAAGAAATTGCAAGGCCTATCTCCTTCCGAATGGACTGGTTGGATCTCCTTGCAGTCCAAGGGACTCTCAAGAGTCTTCTCCAACACCACAGTTCAAAAGCATCAATTCTTTGGTGCTCAGCCTTCTTCACAGTCCAACTCTCACATCCATACATGACCACAGGAAAAACCATAGCTTTGACTAGAAGGACCTTAGTTGGCAAAGTAATTATTGTTAAATAAAAAGCAACCCTCAAATTATATGCCTTATTAGAAAAAAAATCACATACTTTGCTCATAAATCTATAGGTCAGGAATTGAGACAAGCTGCTCATGTGTGCTCAGTGATTCTGAAGGTCTTAGCTGGGATGATCCTAAAGTTTGGAGCCCCCATGACCTCCCCCAACCCTGTCTCTCTCCCTGCACCCAGCCTGTCCCAGCTTGAGCATCCTCAAAGCATGACAGCCTCTGCATTTTCACATTTTTTACATGGCAGTCAGGGCTCTAAGACAAGTTGTCGTCAGAGGCCTGGCAGAAAGCTGCAAGTCTTCTTATGAACTAGCCTCAGAAAGTCCCAAAACATCATTTCTACCACCTTCTATTTGTTAAGTAAGTCTCTAAAATCAGGCTAGATTCAAGAAGAAGGAAATAGAAATTCACAGCCATCTTCAGTCTTCCACAGTTTGTCCTCTGGCCACATCATTTACATTTATTGAAAGTCCAAAATACGCTTACCCCCTCCCAAGAATCGCCAAAGTCTCATCCTGTTTCAGCACTGACCCGAAGTCCAGCGTCTCGTCATGTATATCAGAATGAAGGGCTTCAATGCCACTGCCTAAATGCGATTCCTACTGTTCTGAAGACCTGGGAAATAAAGATACAAGCTATCTACCGCCAGGTAACTCCAATAAACCCTGCCATTCCAAATAGAGAAGTTTAGAAGAAAAGGCTCATACTAGTCACTGGTTCACAATAATCATGAGATCCATCCAGATCCATATCAAGAATTCATTTGCTCTGAAGCCATTTCTTACACTGAGAATCTTCTGCTGAAAGAATCTGGGGCTAAGACGGTTTTATCTGCAAATCTAAAAAAGTCCTGCTCCTTAATAGGTTTCTCTAGATTCTCAAAAATTGAACAGTTCCTTCTTTAATTTTTCCCCTCACTCCTCATATTTTGTAATAGGCAACTAGGAAAAGCCAAGCGGCATTTTGAGGATTCTGCTTGGAAATCTATACAGCCAGATGCTCGAGATCTCTCTCCCACATTACCCCCACAGGCAACGGTTTGCTACCAGGAGAGAACGTGTGTGCCCTTTCTTCCTGCCTCTGGTAGCATTCCGCCACCATTATTCAAGGCCTTGTGAAGAGTCTCCTGAGCCCTTTCNGATATCGGCTAGAAAACTTCAGGTGCAGCATTTGCCCTTAAGTGACTTTCGGGTTTGAATGAGTGTGTATACTCTGGAGTGCTAAAAATGTTACCTGGCTTAAATGTTGACTGTGAAACTAAAATATACATATTATACATTAAATATTGTTTTTAATCACTTCAGTCCATGTATGTATTCATTAAATATGTTTGCTCTTAGCAGGACATCTTATTTGGGTAGGGGCTTCTCGTTAACCCTTGTCATGATTAGAATATTTTTTGAGCTGAGCCGAGTTTATAGGTACTAAGGTGTAGGCTCAATCAGCTTGACTTCATTGAATTGCCTTGCATCCATTGATACATGCATGGACTGAGGCTCCATTTCATAGGGGAAGAGGCAAGAATGAACTACCATGCAATGCAGTTTAAGGATGAAACAACATTTCTGATGAACTGAGGTAGGACCAAACCAAGTCCATATCACAAAATGGCTATGGGATCTCTGAGAACAAGGGGGGATGTTTTCAGTTCAGTTCAGTTCAGTCGCTCAGTCGTGTCTGACTCTTTGCGACCCCATGAATCGCAGCATGCCAGGCCTCCCTGTCCATCACCAACTCCAGGAGTTCACTCAGACTCATGCCCATCAAATCAGTGATGCCATGCAGCTGTCTCATCCTCTGCTGTCCCCTTCTCCTCCTGCCCCCAATCCCTCCTAGCATCAGAGTCTTTTCCAATGAGTCAACTCTTCGCATGAGGTGGCCAAAGTACTGGAGCTTCAGCTTCAGCATCATTCCTTCCAAAGAAATTGCAAGGCCTATCTCCTTCCGAATGGACTGGTTGGATCTCCTTGCAGTCCAAGGGACTCTCAAGAGTCTTCTCCAACACCACAGTTCAAAAGCATCAATTCTTTGGTGCTCAGCCTTCTTCACAGTCCAACTCTCACATCCATACATGACCACAGGAAAAACCATAGCTTTGACTAGAAGGACCTTAGTTGGCAAAGTAATTATTGTTAAATAAAAAGCAACCCTCAAATTATATGCCTTATTAGAAAAAAAATCACATACTTTGCTCATAAATCTATAGGTCAGGAATTGAGACAAGCTGCTCATGTGTGCTCAGTGATTCTGAAGGTCTTAGCTGGGATGATCCTAAAGTTTGGAGCCCCCATGACCTCCCCCAACCCTGTCTCTCTCCCTGCACCCAGCCTGTCCCAGCTTGAGCATCCTCAAAGCATGACAGCCTCTGCATTTTCACATTTTTTACATGGCAGTCAGGGCTCTAAGACAAGTTGTCGTCAGAGGCCTGGCAGAAAGCTGCAAGTCTTCTTATGAACTAGCCTCAGAAAGTCCCAAAACATCATTTCTACCACCTTCTATTTGTTAAGTAAGTCTCTAAAATCAGGCTAGATTCAAGAAGAAGGAAATAGAAATTCACAGCCATCTTCAGTCTTCCACAGTTTGTCCTCTGGCCACATCATTTACATTTATTGAAAGTCCAAAATACGCTTACCCCCTCCCAAGAATCGCCAAAGTCTCATCCTGTTTCAGCACTGACCCGAAGTCCAGCGTCTCGTCATGTATATCAGAATGAAGGGCTTCAATGCCACTGCCTAAATGCGATTCCTACTGTTCTGAAGACCTGGGAAATAAAGATACAAGCTATCTACCGCCAGGTAACTCCAATAAACCCTGCCATTCCAAATAGAGAAGTTTAGAAGAAAAGGCTCATACTAGTCACTGGTTCACAATAATCATGAGATCCATCCAGATCCATATCAAGAATTCATTTGCTCTGAAGCCATTTCTTACACTGAGAATCTTCTGCTGAAAGAATCTGGGGCTAAGACGGTTTTATCTGCAAATCTAAAAAAGTCCTGCTCCTTAATAGGTTTCTCTAGATTCTCAAAAATTGAACAGTTCCTTCTTTAATTTTTCCCCTCACTCCTCATATTTTGTAATAGGCAACTAGGAAAAGCCAAGCGGCATTTTGAGGATTCTGCTTGGAAATCTATACAGCCAGATGCTCGAGATCTCTCTCCCACATTACCCCCACAGGCAACGGTTTGCTACCAGGAGAGAACGTGTGTGCCCTTTCTTCCTGCCTCTGGTAGCATTCCGCCACCATTATTCAAGGCCTTGTGAAGAGTCTCCTGAGCCCTTTCCAGTTTCCACCTACCACCTCGTCCCAAACCAGCATCCCATTCTTGACACCAAACTCTGTTCAGTTATCAGTGCTCTGCAGCTACTCAAAATAATGAGCATTTGTTCTGCTCATGAATCTGTGGGTTGGAATTCAGACATTAAAAAGTGGGGAGGGTTCATCTCTACTCTGGATGTCTGGGGCTTCAGCAGGTAGAACTTGAAGGGCTGGCTGGAAGCTAAAACAGAGTAGGAGCTGGGCTTGGGTATCCTTACAGTGTAGTGGCCTCAAGGTAGTCGGACTTAAAATTAGTAGCTCAGGGGTCCAAGAATGAGTGTACTGGGGCCCAGGAGGAAGCTCCAAGGCTTCTCTTGACACAGCCTCAAAGGTCCTTGAAGGTCACTTTTGCCTTATTGTATTTGCTAAGTAAGTCACTATGGCCAGACCAGGTTTAAAGGGAGTAAAATTAGATCCCACCTGTTAAGGGGAAGAGTAGCGGAGACTTTGCAGCCGCCTTTGTTTGAAAGAGATCTACTTTTATAACATGATTTCATTACTTGGAACAAGAACATTTGTATATATTGCAATATCAAATGATAGAAAATGGGAGGTAAATAGGTGATTGACCATAATCAAGAAAAATGTAGACCACTGGATCGATGAAGCAGACACTGCTATGCACTAGGTTTCATATTCAGATTCTTTTAACTTTGCAAACTTCTCTCAAATTTATTTAGACACAAGGTGTCAGCACAACCTTGAACCTTTAATTCTCATCAAAATATCCGGGTAATTGAGTAAGGAAGAGGTGGTCTAAAGAAGGCAATGTAGTTCAGTTGCTCTATTTTGTCTGTCATTCTACTTAGTTATTTAGTACTGATAATTTCTAAATGCTGTAATATAAACTCAAAGGGGTGCTCAAAAATGATATTAAGAAAAAGCACAAAACTGTAGAAGGCAATAAAATGTATCCAATGGGATAATAAATCATACAAATTTTACAGAAACAATTTATATGGTATAAATCCTTAATATGATTATGAACAATGTGTAAAGTTTACTTTTGTTTGTTCTGTGACTAATGTCAGAAGTTGTGCCTCTCAGACTATTGATAATAGGAAGCTATCTCTACAAATATATGATTTTACTAGCAAGTACCTGCTCATGCTTAAGCAGAATTCATGCAACTGTTTTTAGTAATAAGTTAAAGAACATATTTTTCCAGGTTTTCACTTGTTCTAACAGGAACTGACTTATTTGTATCCCTCCATTGATTGACAGAATCTTACTTCATCCACAGTCTTTAGAAACAAAGCTGGACCTTACCTACTGATAAAAGGGTCAATTTAACAACAACAACAGATCTAACAATCCCAAATATATATGCACTAAAACCTGAATGTTTGCATTCATCCTCAGCTATTTTCTTAGGATGAGTTTGCCAGATCTAGGTATACACATTTTTAACCTTCTGATAAATCATGCCCCATAGCTCTCCAGAAAGGTTGTGCTAACTTTCACTCCTAGCCAGAAGTATATGAAAAATGCCTGCCTCTCTTCATTTTCACCAAAATCAGAGGACCATTCCATCTAAAAGAGTTTTAGATGTGGTTTTATTACTCTTGATTTCTCCGATGATAGTGACTGCAAAAGTCTAGGAATATTTTTATAAACAGATTCGTATCTGCTTTCAAAAAACAATGAGAATGGTGTTATTTGTATGTAAACCTAGTGCTTTGAAAATGTTTCAGAGCAGCTCAAAATTTTTCTTTAAAGTTAATAAAACCACATTTAAAACTCTTTTAGATGGAATGGTCCTCTGATTTTGGTGAAAATGAAGAGAGGCAGGCATTTTTCATATACTTCTGGCTAAGACTGAAAGTTAGCACAACCTTTCTGGAGAGCTATAGGGCATGATTTATCAGAAGGTTAAAAATGTGTATCCCTAGATCTGGCAAACTCATCCTAAGAAAATAGCTGAGGATGAATGCAAACTTTCAGGTTTTAGTGCATATATATTTGGGATTGTTAGATTTGTTGTTGTTGTTAAATTGACCCTTTTATCAGTAGGTAAGGTCCAGCTTTGTTTCTAAACTGTGGATGAAGTAAGATTCTGTCAATCAATGGAGGGATACAAATAAGTCAGTTCCTGTTAGAACAAGTGAAAACCTGGAAAAATATGTTCTTTAACTTATTACTAAAAACAGTTGCATGAATTCTGCTTAAACAAGAACAGGTACCTGTTAGTAAAAACATATATTTGTAGAGATAGCTTCCTATTATCAATAGTCATGTGGGTGTGTGAGAGAGAGAGAGACAGTGAGTGCCAAGGTAAGTAAATTCACCCCTCACAGCCTATACATCTATTTCTACCACTAAACTGTTACATCATTTTATATTAATAATAATCAAGTGTGTGTTTTGTCTGATAGACTGTGACCTTCTTAAAGTCATGGATTTTTGTTTTATATGTTTTTGAATTATCTCACAATTACAGAATCTGGTATGATAACCACTCAATACATATTTGGAGAAGGAAGGCTGGAATGAAAGAAGAAATGAAGGAGAGGGATGTGAATTTCAACTTGGTCCTTGTCCACAGAATCACAGACTTCACTGAGCACAATCCTATTAAGGAGGTTAACTGTATTCTTTTAAAAATGAATGTGTTGAGCTCTAAATTAATCAGTTATAATAAAATCCACATAGAATGCCTATCTAGAGCCCATCAGGAAGTTCTCTCGTCTGAGTTTTTTCATAAACACTAGCCAACAATCAGTAATTACATTAGCCAGTAGTCCAAGTCTATGCCCCAACCACTAACGCCAAAGAACCTGAAGTTGAATGGTTCTATGAAGACCTACAAGACCTTCTAGAACTAATACCCAAAAAAGATGACTTTTTCATCAGAGGGGACTGGAACGCAAAAGTAGGAAGTCAAGAGATACTTGGAGTAACTGGCAAGTTTGGCCTTGGAGTACAAAATGAAACCAAGAAAACACACTGGTCATAGCAAACATCCTCTTCGAACAATACAAGAGACGACTCTACACATGGACATCACCAGATGGTCAATACCAAAATCAGACTGATTATGTTCTTTGCAGCTAAAGATGGAGAAGCTCTATACAGTCAGCAAAAACAACACCAGGAGCTGACTGTGGCTCAGATCATGAACTCCTTACTGCAAAATTCAGATTTATATTGAATAAAGTAGAGAAACCCACTAGACCATTCAAGTATGACCTAAATTAAATCCCTTATGATTATGCAGTGGAAGTGGCAAATAGATTCAAGGGATTAGCTCTGATAGAGTGCCTGAAGAACTATGGACAGAAGATCATAACATTGTACAGAAGCTGGTGATCAAAACCATCCCCTTTTGCAAAAGGCAAAATGGTTGTCTNCTGCAAAATTCAGATTTATATTGAATAAAGTAGAGAAACCCACTAGACCATTCAAGTATGACCTAAATTAAATCCCTTATGATTATGCAGTGGAAGTGGCAAATAGATTCAAGGGATTAGCTCTGATAGAGTGCCTGAAGAACTATGGACAGAAGATCATAACATTGTACAGAAGCTGGTGATCAAAACCATCCCCTTTTGCAAAAGGCAAAATGGTTGTCTGAGGAGGCCTTACAAATAGCTGAGAAAAGAAGAGAAGCTAAAGGCA
>SJYA01004205.1:11800-47395 GCA_006410615.1 Neotragus moschatus
CCCGTATTTAACAGGACTCCCCAGCTGCGAACCACGCACTCAAGTCTGTAGTATTTTTGTCTTAAGTGCATTTTTTTTTTCAGTTCTTTACAAAGAACTTTAACGTTTTGCTGCGGCTCTAGTGAATTTATTTTCCTAACTGATCTTACAGTGTTGTACATGATTTTTATTTGATCAGAAACATTGGCCTTTTCAATTTCTTCTATTGCTTTGTGCCTAGAAGTCTTCCTCCCTCAGAACAATTCCCAAGGGGCTCACCGTCTTTGGACCCTGAGCTGAGACCACTATTCCAGCAGTCTGCCTCCTGTGAAGAAGAACCAGGGAAACAGTTGAGCAGAAGGAAGCCTGTTAGTTCTCTGCCAACCAATGGGGGCCGGTCAAGCTGGACTCCCATGTTTACTAGGAGGAAAACGTGTCTAAAACACCTGATGAGAACTGTGTGTGCAGGCACACTGCTGACCCGGAGCCTCCTGGCAGTGCCTGGTTACCGCTGCTTTCGGGAGAGCGTCCGTGCCCTGGGGTACGTTGCTGGAGGAAAGAGCAGACGGGCGGCAGGACCGCCAAGAATGCGTTCGGGACCTGCGTTTCCACCTGCACAGGAAAGGAGCCAGTGACGAGGCAGGAGCTGCACTTTCCATTCCATCTTTGGTGAGAGTAACGGGTAAGGTTACTAAGGAAACGGAAGCCCCCACGTGAACGGTGTGGCAGGCTAAGCTCACTCCTGTGCAGCTCACTGCCCTGTGCTGCGTGCAGAAGAGCCACCGTCCTGGCAACTGGCTCAGCCGCCTCCCTGACGGGGCCGGCAGAGCACAGGGTGGCCGACGCGGTCCAGTCTAAACTGGAAACACAGAGATGCTGAACTAAGAGCCTAGCTGGGAATATTTTCATTATTTCCTTCCTAGGACTTCTGGAAAAGGACCTCGGCACCATGTGGGTGCACAGGATCACATTCTTACCCCTCCAGGGCAGGACCACAACAAGGTCTTTAAGCCACAGAGCTTTTCTGCTGCCTGTTCAGACAGAGGCGGAATCGAACTCTAAACCACCTCTGGGCTCGCTGGGCCACACAGGGGGTCACTCTAGCCCCACTTGGCAAGCAATCACGACCTGGCCGGGCGCTTTCGGCTCTCCAAGAAAGAAACGTGTCCTCTGTGTCGGAAAGAAGAACTCTAGTGCCGGACCTGACTCCTCCGATGTGCAGCTGGTGGTGATCCAGCGGCGCTGGAGGACGTGTCCGGGTTCCGGGTTCGGACAGCAAGTTGCCAGAGTAAGTGGCGGAACTGGGAGCAGGAACCGAAGCAAGTGGAACGTCCTGTCTCCGGGCGCCAGGTTCCTTGCAGCACCTCCCTGGCTCAGCTGCTACTCAGAGAATACTCACTGTTGTTTTGTGTAACCACAGCGTTCGTAAGGTAGTAACAAAGAGGCGTGTAAACAAGGCCTCAGTAGCCAATACCCCCTGCAATCTCACTTTATTAAAGGGTTAGTGTCGATCCTGTATACACACCCTTTTCTGTGCTCAGGTAAACACACACACCCAGAAGAGTCTGCTGCTTTCTTTCCCCTCACTCAGTGCACCAATCAAGTCAGTGAATCGGACTCCACGCCTTCTAAGTCTCCGGACGTTCCATGGTACAGCTGTGCTATAATTCAACCAGCCATCCCCCTTTACTTGGTGTGCAGATTGAACTCAATTTTCTTCTCGATATTAGCAATTTGTGCTGAACCTTCTTATGCCTGTGTCTGGACTCCCACGTGCTTCCATCTACACGGTACACTATCTCCATGGGACACACTCCCAAGGTGGGACTCACAGGGTGTGCACCCCGCCCAGGCCTGCGGGCGCCCGGCACCCTTCTCACAAGGCACTCTGGGCACTGCCTGCTTGCTCCTGTGCCCTGTTCCACGAGGCCACCACTCCTTTTCTTGTTGCTACGCACAGGTTCTTTTTATAGTAGAAACGCTAGCCTGTCGTCATATGTATTGCGTGTATTTTCTCCCAGTCCACCAGTCCATGTCTTTGCCTTTTGCCATCAGTTTAAAAAAAAACAAAAAAAACACACCAACCTGATGCAGTCAGGTAACCAGGAAGGGCTCTAAGTTTTCCTGTTTTAGTTAAAAGGGGACAGAGAGAAGGGAGGTTGCCGTCTCATGGATACAGAACGTTAGATGAAAACAGTTCTGGATCTGGGAGCTGTGTGACGGTATTTAACAACTGAAATGTATACAAGATGGTAAGATGATAAATTTTATGTCACCTGTATTTATCAGAAAAATAGAAAAAAAAAGGCCACCCAGAAGTTATGCAAATATTTTCCTATAATTTCTTCTAATATTTTCATGATTTTTCACACTCAGCCCTTCAATCTTTTTCAAAAATTTTCTTTTTATATTTTCTCCATGTATCTCATGCTGATTAAAAATCTCGGTATACAACATGAGACACAAGTCACATTTTGTCATCTCCCAGGGATTAACAGAACGGCATCCCTTTAAAAACAAAACAACAAAGAGCAGCATCTCTGTGTGGTGGAATTACAGATGACTTACTTTTTTGCTTCTCTTTATTTCTAAAGTTTCTACAGACCTATTAATTCTGCCATTAGAATGAGATAAATCATCACTCTACTCACATCTACGAATGAGAGGCTTAATTATCAATTAACACCTCAGCACAAACGAGGCCACAGTCAGACAAGAGTAAAATCAGGAAATAACAACAACAAAACACCGCCTCATGTGCACAGAGTCATTTATAAGCTGCCAAACGCTTGGGCTCCCAGGACAGCGAGTGCACATGTATGTGAGCACAGACACACGCCAGGTGGAGCCCAGGCCTTGTACACGCACGATCTCATCCGGCCTCTGTGGCAACCAGCGTGAGAAGACCCTGGAGTCCTCGTTTCAGAGGCAGAGGCGTCAGCTCAGGCCAGTGGACGCCCTGCGGCTGCCGGGACCTGAGCCCAGGCCTGCCACTGAGGTGACAGCCTCCAGAGGCGGCACGCACTCCCTCTCACAGCAACCTGCAAGGCTGGGGCTGTGATGACCCGTTTCACAGATGCGGTGATGGACCCAGATGGGTTAAGTTTCCTGCCAAAGTCCACACCCGCGGTGAGTGGTAATCGCGGGTGAGCATCGCCCGTCTGGCTCGGCTCCAGGCCCTCGCCCGCTGCACGGCACCACCTCCGACCTCCCGGACCCCTGCCTCACCCGCAAGGCTTCCTCTTTGCCGCCTCTTCACAGAGGAGGGAGGCGCAGGGCAGCAGACCATTCACAGCATCTGAGAGCACTTTCATCCACAGTCCCCAGAAACGCTGAAATACACCTGGAACTTACACTGCCTAACACTTGACATTTATGAAGTGCTCTCCCCCCGTATCTCATCTTACCCTCCAAACAGTCACATGAACTAAAAGGGACGGTATCCTTGGTTTCTAGGAGCGCAAGGTCAGGAGGGTAGCGGGCCTTGCTCACGACGACACAGCGGACAGGAGCCGCCAGCTTACCGAGCCGCGCCCTCGTCCGGGGCCCCTGCATCTGAGTGCGCAGCTCAGGTCTCAGGTGGAACTTCTTGGCTTCGTCCACGAGGTCCCTGCACTGCAAACTGCAGCGGATGAAAGGCTGAAACAGCAGGAGGAGAGTGAGCCATGGCGGCCTCAGGAGGGCTGCTGGCAGGGATTAGGCCCTGGGTTTCTGGGGATGATTTTAAAAAGGTTTGTTTCGAACAGACATCACACGGTTCAACGGTAGGTGAGGGTAAGTGAATGGACCATAGGAAGGAGTTACACGAACAAGACCAAGTTTGAGAGATGACGCTAAGCAGCTGGCAACCCCCCTAATGCCAACGACCGGAAAGGCGTGTCTGTGATGAACTTTCAGAGACGGGCTGGGCCAGCCTCACCCACACTTTACAGATTGGTGGTCTCCAGGGTGGTCCCGATAGCTTGTGGAGAAAGTCAGGAAACGCCCCACAGGGAACTGAGGCTGAAGAAATGCTTGTAAACAAACATGACCCAAGCTGATGTGAAACACATCCGACTCCTTTCAAGCTGACCTTTCCAGAGGTCAAAAATAAAGAGACTTGATAAGGAAAGTGTCTTTCCCAAGGCAATTTGAAACAAAATTTTTTTTTTGCTCTTTTTTGCCTTGCATTTTAAAAAATTTGTTTTTAATTGAAGGATAATTGCTCTATATGAATCAGTCACAGGCTTACCTACGTCCCCTCTCATGGACGAACTGTTTTTGGAATAATTTTTTTAAGTGGAGAAAGGGACAAAATTTATCATCCAGTACTCCTATGCAAAATAACGAGGGGCTTGAAGACAACAAGGTAACAAAGAGCAAAGTCAGACGATGCCTCAGACTCCCGTTTCTGCCGGGAGCCCGACTAGCCCGGCGACCACCTGCAGACCCTGCACTGCGCACGTCCCGGGCAGATGGGGACAGGCTCCGGGGCACTTGTGCCTCTAGGGGGACCAGTGCTGGGTGCAGAACGTGAAGCTGCAGAGACACCCGTCCCGGAGACTCACCTCAGTGTCTATGACGTCTGTGATGTAGCGGGGGGTCAGCAGGGGCATCCGGACGTACTGCAGCAGGTCCGGCAAAGACCCCTCCCGCTCCTTCTTGGCGTGCTTCACCCAGTTGATCACAGCCTCGAAGACCGGCTCTTCAGAATCCACCTGCAGGCACGGACATGCTGTTGGGGAACTCTGGAGCTGTCTTCCGTTCCCCTCCCCCCTGTAACTCCCATCTCCCAGAAACAGCCAGGCTCTTGGGGGAACAATATTTTAGACACAACTTGCTAAGATCATGAGAAGAGTTATAGTCAGAATGGGTGAAAAACATCTAAGAGAGAGGGTACCTAATAGACCATCAGTCACAAATCAGCTTTTAATTCAGAATTTTCTCCATTCCTGAACTTTTTCTGGTCATTTCTGAAACGTTAGTAGGTAGAAGGGGAACCTGCTGCCCTATACAAAACTGGCTCTCAGGACACATTTATGCACAGCTGCTGTTTAAGGAGGTCCAGCCTTGCTCCCCAACTCCTCGGCCAGGCCTGTGAGCAGGAACTTCCCCTCAAACATCGCAAGGAACGCGGAGTCTTCAAAGCATCGTCAATGAGCAGTTGAGCAACTATGCTGTACTAGGTACCATGCAATTTGAGACGATACATACAATTAATCTTTTGGGGAACTGAGGTCTGAGCTACATGTGACAAGCAGGATATGAAACCTTGTCCCTGGACGAGCACTCAGTACAGTGAGCACCGGGACTCGCAAGACCAACACCCGAGAACCTGGCCCCGGAGTTCGCCTGTCCTGAGATCCTCTCAGAGTGCGACAGCACCCAGAGAGAGAAGCCGTTCTGGAGACTTCTCCCAAGAACTGAAAGGACAGAAAATGCTTCCGAAGGTTCATTCATTCGATGGATTTACTAAACACCTACTAAGTGCCAGGAACTACTCTGGAGGGACAAATCAGACATGAACCTTCCTCTTAAAGTGGGGAGATAACTGTTAAGTCAGAAAAACAAACAATCCCACTTTGTTACTATGTATCAAACGGGAAAAGTCCAGGGGCTGGAGACAGACTACCGTCAACTTGAGGTTTCTTTATGCAGACTGATGGGACAGGGAAGGCCTTCCTGTAGGAGCTGTAGGTTTCCACCTGGTGGAGGGGCAGCAGTTAAATAATGAGGGACTTATAGGAAGACAGGAAGATCGCAAGCACCTGGGTGAGAAGCCCTACAACCACCCTGTCCAAAACAGCAGCCACGAGCCCCACGTGCTGCCGACATCTACATTAATTCAAGAGAAGCTGAAACTAAACATCCCGCTTCAGGAATTCCCTGGCGGGCCGATGGTTAGGGTGGCGCTTCGCTGCCGGGAGCCTGGCTCGATCCCTGGTCTGGGAACTGGGATCCTGCAAGCTGTGCGGTGCAGCTAGGAAAAACAGTCAGCTTCTCAGTCCCACTGGCCACACTTCGCAAGCGCTCGAGGCCGCCAGCGCCTGGGGTCAGTGAGCTGGCCAGCACCGACACAGGGCCTTTCCACCTGCACAGAACGTTCTGCTGGACAGCCTGGGAAACGACAGAGCCCGGTGTGGCAGGATGAGAGAGGGAGGCGACGGCAAAGGTCAGGCTGGAGGAGCAACCCCTGCACAAGACTGGACTTTCCTCCAAACCGTGCAAAGGCGCCGAGCAGCTAAGCGACAGGACCACACCGACGTCTCATGAAGCGACTCTGGCGACAAGGAGGAAGGTTTACAAGGGCTGCGTGCTGGGAGCCCAGACAGGGGCTACCCTGGGCCCAGCAGGCAGAAGGCGGCCAGGCCGAGGCGATGGCGGTGCTGACAGGCTTCGCACACTGAGCTTCCAGGGGGTCATGCGAGCCCAGTCTGCCGACGGGCCAGGTGCAGGGGAGAGTGCAGAAGGGTGGCTGTGACTCTAAACGAACTTCGGCTTTGGCAAGGACGACAGGCTCGGAGTTCTGGATGGCTGAGTGCTGGCTCTGACACATTCTAGGTTTCAGTGAGATGCATCCATTGAAACGGGGTTTTTCCATCATAAGCAGAGACCCTTGATCCTACTGAAGACGGAATAAACAAGCATTGCAGAGAAACGGCTAAACCGAGAGGAGAAGCCCCAACCGTAATGCTTCACTAGAGAGAATTTCTCGGCAATAGATTTTCACAGAGAATTCTTTTATGTACCAGCCGACATTAGAACAGCCCTACATACTAAGTACAACTATTTTCTGCATTTTATGGGAAAGGAATCTGAAGATGAGTGGTTAGGAACACATGCCCCACAGCCGAAACCAAACTCCAGCGTGACTCTGAAGCCCATGTTGTTTCACACAACGTGACACACTGCCTCTGTTGTTTCAAGCGCTATTGTTTTGTAAGGTCCAGAGGAAGCGTCAGTTAGCAACAGGGTCAGACATCTGGTTAGTGGTTCTGGTTGGCATATGAAAGAGAAAAAAATGTCATTTTCTGAAAGAAGCAAAGGCCATTCTCACCAGATGCTTAGGAAGATGGTACGGAAGAATTAGTCCTGGTTTCTGAAGAGGTTAGCTCACTGCCCTCCCTGCGCCAGCCAGCTTTATTCACAGTCTCCACTGCTCTTAAACGAAGGCTCCCTGATTCGGTCAAGCAGAAACAAACTAAGAGGCGGCTGGCTCCCTGCCTCGTGGTTGCGAGAACGGTCGGGAGGCGAGGGCGGCTGAGTCCTGCCCCTTAAGCCGTGTGTGGGTGATGAATCATCTTGGAAAACTAGAGACGGTTCTGAGAATTAAACAACATTTTAAAATGCCAAGAATGGTATCATAAGAATGGAAACGCCAGGGTACAAGGCTTTTGGTCCATTTTGTCTATAACCGGATCCCCAGCCCAGAACTGCTCTGGGCACACAGGAAGAACTCAATAAATACTTGATAAATGAGCCAGGAGTTGGTTACTTTATGAGTGTTCACAGTGAAGCTTACGTCTGTGGGGCCCCCTCTACCACCGGTCTGGCGTCCTGTGCGAGGACCCAGCTCTCCCCATGCCCCACGGGCGAGAACAGGTCACAGACACTTGGCCCCGAAGCTCTTGCAGGACCAGTGACTCGGGCAGACGTGAACCACACGTGAACCTAGTCACAAACAAGGGTGTGGATGTACCCCAATACAGCTCCCTCAGAAAAGCCACCTGGTGCCAACACAAAGCCGGGTGAACGCTGACAAAAGAAACACTGAAGACTTGCTATTGCATGAAAATCCTAGTCTTAACAAAATAAATCAGCGTACTGATTATGCTTACTAAATATATTACAGACTTTCTTTAAGTAACAAATTCCTTCTCTAGCACTTAGAGGACCAAACTTTCCTTCCAATATATTAATACCTCTTGTTTCTAATGAGGTGCCATGAACGTCTGGGATCCAGTCATCTAGTCCTTTTCACTGTTATCTGAGAACAGAGAGAGAGAGAGAGAGAGGAACTCTCAGCCTCCCTAGATGATCCTCCCTGAGGGTCGCTGTCTCCAGCGAGGGAAGCAAAGCCCCCAGAGGGACTCCTCCCCAAGACCGAGGCTCTGCTCAGAGCTTCCAGAAGCCACCGGCTAGCTGCCAGAAGTTAGCCAAGATGGCTGCTGGCCTCAGCAACAGGACGGCCTTCTGCGCACACTCAGGGTCCCGGCCAGCTACAGACCTGCACGAGCCCCCAGGCTCCTCCCTGCGGGGTGGCGTCCTGGGACACGGGGTGCAGGCCGGCAGGACACCACCGCTGCCCAACTCAGCCCGCAGAGCCAGCCACGCCCAGAGGCGCGGACCTCTGCGCTCCTGCTTGCGATCTCCGGCCTTCTGTTCCGTCCTCCTGACCCACTTCCTCTACCGTCTCATCTAGACCCAGAGTCCTACTCCTCTTTCCCCTTCCTCACTCTGAACAGGCTTGCGAATCTCCCGACACTGTCCGCACTTGCGTCTTTCTGTTTGTCTGCACTGCAACACTGTGAATCCCCCGAAAGCAAGACTGCCTTGCTCGCCCTCAGCCCCCCAGCACCCGGGCCGTGGCTGCTGCATGGGAGACGTTCTCAGTACGTGTTTCAAAAGAAGTGAACGGGTAACGAGACTTATTCTACAAAAGTCCACTTAACTTCCCATTTCTGCTTATTTCACACTGTTTAATAGTGACTCTTAACCCCTGGGATCACAGATTTCATTGAGGAAGAAGTGAACTCCCTCCCATAAACATGCATGCCGGACGCCAGCACAGGAGATCCCACCCGTGACAAGGTCATGCGGAGAGACCTGATGCTCAAGGCGAGTCAGGTCTCAAGGGGTCCTCTGTCTGAGCATCTACCCTAAAACCAAAATCTGTCTGTTTACTGTCTGCTATACTATACTCTTCTGACATTCTCTGGAAAAAGTTAACTCAGGGCTTCAGTTAACAGGCTGCTGCATATAAAAAGAATGTTCCACCTCAAACCCCTCTGATGGCTCTCTAACTTGTCTAACAGGTGGGGACTTTTACAAACTTATGACTTGTTTACGGCCCCCAACCGCAAGAGGCACGAAGCTTAAAGCATCTTAAAGACACAGAGCCTTTTCTAAAGAGCTAAAAAATATATTGGTGACGGGTTTCACTGTTGACTCAATGACTGCTGCCAGGCCTCCATATTCTCTGTCTTTTAGGCACCTGAGGAATATTAATCAATCTAATCGGGATGCAGAAATAGGAATATAGTAGTTTTGATGTGAGCAACACTACACTTTTGCGTTATTTTTCTCTGTTATAAACCACTGTACTTCTCTCATTGTTATAAATTGTTGTGTTTTTGCTATGTAAAAATGTAACTTTATTTAGTGCCTTCTGAGAGTGGCACCAGACTTTCGGGAGAACAACACTGTTAGGGCAGATAAGCCTTCTGGTTGACAAACCCTTATCAGAAAAGGGCCGTAAAATGTTAACTGGCCTTCTGGCCAGAAGATGTAAATCACCTAAGACTCGTGTATGCAGCTAGGTATGCAGAGAGAAAGCCTGGTCTCGATAAGAGTCAGGGCTGCTGACGCTGCATAATTTTATATTATCCATTGATCTCTATGTACAAAAAAAAGGTATGAAAGGCCTTTCTGGACAACAGAGGATGGGCCAGTCACTGGAAAGACTGGTTTCCCCCGTGTGGTCTATTTCCTTTTCTGGCTGAATTCCCATCTGGAGCGAGGAGGCTCACCATGGCTACTTATTTGCCCTGGCTTTTAAGTCCCATAAGAGAGGGAGCCCAAGGCGGGGCACTCTCTGCTATTCAAACGAGCGCCGGTGGCCTAACGTAGATGGTACAAACTTCTTGTCCTGAAGTTTTATTGGCTTTCCCCATAAACCAAGTTATTCAGCCTCTTTTCCCCACTAAATTTTCCTACTATATTATTTTTTCTTAATTTCTTTTATATTTCTAAATAAATAAGTTTTCCTCGCCTATACTGTCTCCCCTTCAAATTACCCTGGATCCACCGGGGCTGGACCTTGGCACCTGCCAATACATTTGGCATATAATTTCAGGGACACGTGCTCAAACCTTACAGCTAATNCCCACTAAATTTTCCTACTATATTATTTTTTCTTAATTTCTTTTATATTTCTAAATAAATAAGTTTTCCTCGCCTATACTGTCTCCCCTTCAAATTACCCTGGATCCACCGGGGCTGGACCTTGGCACCTGCCAATACATTTGGCATATAATTTCAGGGACACGTGCTCAAACCTTACAGCTAATGTGGACACCCGACTAAAAGCTCTGCTAGAGAGGCCCAGCAGCTCCGTCCTGCTCTTGGTCCTTGGCCCAGTCCGGGAGAGAGCTGAGGCCGAGCGGGCAGGTACCTGGATCTCATCGCACTTGATGAGCTTCTCCACTTCTCCTTGGCTGAGAAGAATGAACTCTTCATGCTGCACCACTTCAGGAAAATGCTTCTGGCTGAAAACCTCGGCTGCCTGCATCAGGTCAACACAGCTGTGAGTCTCAGCGAAGTCCCGGATGCCCAGGCAGTTGGAAGGGTCCAGCTGGCTTTCCAGGAACTCACAGCAGGCTTGCTTCACGCCTAGACACACACAGACAGGGGTCTTGAGGACACTTGGCGGGACAGGCCTCAGTCCCTGGTCACCACCTCTCTGAATGGGATCAGAGGGACCCTGGCTCAATGCCTAAGAATCAGTTTAGAAACTTCACTCTTTGGGAATCCAAATCCTATTTCCGTCTTACGTGCTATGCAGCCTTCAGCAAGGCCTTTATAAACGTGTGCTGCAGCCGTAAACAAGTGCAGCAGGACAAGCTGTGTTTATGGACACCGCCACAATCACACAGACGTGCCTGTAAAACTCCTGGACGTCACACTATAGAACCAACCGTCACTGAGCACAATCCACCCAATCCCTACTCCACATGAGAACTTGCTGAAAGACGCCAAAGGACAAACAGGAGAGGCTGGAAACACTCTCCTATTTGTCTAACTGGAAAGCTCTGAGTGCAACATTCGTTTAGAGCTGGGCACTAATGCAAAGGCCTCGCGCTCCTCCAGTCATGTTCCAAAGACTGAAACGAACAGAAACAGATCTGGAGGTTAGCGCAGGTTGACACCTGGGAGGGGAACCACCTCCAGTCCTGAGAAGACCTTACACTTTCACTTTTGTGGGTCAATTTAAATGTTTAACAGATAATTTTTATGGTTCAGAAGGTTAAAGGGCCCATGTGAGTGGTCCCCAGCCCCCTTACCCACCCGGGCACCTGCTGCAGCTGCCATCCATGGAGGCAACGACTTGTAACTGTGTCTCACAACCCCCTACAGCACGGCTGGGCACACAAATGGAAGGAAAGGCCTCTACCAGCCCCGCCTGCATGTTTTTACAAACAGAAAGCAGGTGCTCTCTTTACCAAAGAGCCAGAGACGCACGCCTGGAGGCCCCTCTACCCTGAGACTGAGACCTCAGCCTCTCAGCCACGGGCATGAGCCCCCAGGCCCCTCGTGCCCCTCACTCCCGCGACTTGGAGCGTCCGCGGGCCGCTGTGGGTGCACGCCCCCGCAGCTGTACCTTTCAGCTGGAGCAGGCAGGCTGCGGGCAGCAGCTCCTGCACGTTCTCCACAGTCACGTGCACGGTCTCCGTGTACACAAAGTCCAGCAGGATTTCCATGGTGGAGGCAGTTAAACCCTGAATGTCTACGTGCGGTTTCCCCTTCTCTGAGAGCTGAAAGTGAGAAGGGCATGAGATCACCGTGGTCGCAGTTCCACAAGGTTAGGGCAGAGGCTCGCATCGAGCCCTTGAAGGGATGTTAACAATATTAACTGCATACACGTCTTTAACGAAAAAAGGTCGTCTATTTTGCTTTGTGCAAAGCAAATACAGCATATATTTGCAGCTTTTCAAACGGGGGGAGCTATGTGCAACCCAAGAGCACAGAGGTGACACCTTCTGAGAATATCAGTTATACGTGTGAATAATTTAATGTGCTGCTCTTTTATTAAAACAAATGCAGACATGGAATAGAACCAGAAGTTCCATGAGCATGCCACTAGTGTCCGGGGCTTTTCAGATGAAACATGAACTTCGCTGAGTTCCAGCTGCAGGCGCTCCAGAATGAGCCAGCACCGTTCCACCTGTCCTGAGACTGCACTGGCCACCTTCAGGATGTTCCACTGCACCACTGACGACAACTGGACTGTTTGAGACTTCCTCAAATACTGGGTTGATTCTCTTTTGGGATCACTGAATTACTGGTGGTACATTTAGTCTAGACTATATCCTTGGGGTTATGAATATAGCTGAGGCCAGATAAGCATAGAAAATGGTTTGTCTAAGGGTGGAAATCTTCAGCTTTACAGGACAGTAACTATCTGAAAACTGGTTACCTTATGAATGTTTTATTAGATCTTAGTTTAGAAATTTCAGTTACTTACAAAACTCCAGTGTATGTCCAGTATTTATCAACTTTGATTCCTTCCTCAGTCCAGAATAATCATCAAAAAGTATTCTCTAACAAAACCAAGAATAAAATAAATCCCAGAAACCAAAAATGTCACCAGTACATTATTTTGGAAAAACATTTTACTAACTGTATTTACGAACAGAAATATGTAAGTACATTCATGCCAGGAGTTTCTTAGTCAGTAACCTATATTCCCATTAGCCAAACAGTTTAGATATGTAAATGAGTTTACTCTCTAAGAACTACAGCAACTGCAGTGTTTCACATTAATACGCACGTTACAATTTTTCAGAGAGCCTCTCATTTACTATTATTTCATCTGATGGTCACAGCAGCCTGGTAAGGCAATTAAGTCTGATGTCACTGGCATTTGACACACAAAGGGTCTGAGCTTCAGAGAAACAACATGACTTAACCTAGGTCTTCACTATTAACAATAAAAGACAGATTGAAGCCAGGCCTCTGCCTCACCCTGTGCTACTTCAGTGGCACTGCATTTACGAGAAATTTAGAGCTCAAAGAGAATGAAGACACCAGTAAGTTTAATCATTCTGTTCTATAGACAACCTAGTGAGCTTAGATGGTCGTTAGAGTTCACACAGAATTTCTAAGGGAACTGAACCTAAAATCCAGGTCTCTGGACCCTCCTGTTTAAATCATTTAGTGTTAAAAACAAATTCAAGGGTATAGAGACCAGTCTGGAGATTCGAGTCCCACATGATCCAGAAATACTGCTCCTGAGTGTATTTCCAGAAAAGATGAGACCTTTAATTTGAAAACATACACACACTCCAGTGCTCACAGCAGCTCTAACAGGACAGCCAGGGCACGGGGGCAACCTGCACGTCCATCAGCGGGTGAACGGAGATGCGGTGTATACTCAGAACGGCCAGGACACGGGGCAAGCTCCACGTCCATCAGCGGGTGAATAAAGAAAACGTGGGGTATATGTGGGGGTCACACACACACACAGACACACACAAGTGGAATATCACTCAGTCGTAAACAAGGAATAAAGATAACGCCACTCGCAGCAGCACGGAGGGACCTGGAGATGACCACGTCTGTACTAAGTTAGGTCAGTCAGGAAGAGTGAGACAGGTGAGGGGCAAAGTGAAAGTAAGAGGAGCAAAATTCCAATTCCACAATAAATGAGTCACAGGGATGAAATCAGAGAAGGCAACGGCACCCCACTCCAGTACTCTTGCCTGGAAAATCCCATGGACTGAGGAGCCTGGTGGGCTGCAGTGCATGGGGTCACTAAGAGTCGGGCACGACTGAGCGACTTCACTTTCACTTTTATGCACTGGAGAAGGAAATGGCAGCCCACTCCAGTGTTCTTGCCTGGAGAATCCCAGGGATGGGGGAGCCCGGTGGGCTGCCATCTATGGGGTCGCACAGAGTCGGACATGACTGAAGCGACTTAGCAGCAGCAGCAGGGATAAGATACACAGGGTGGGCATAAGCCAGCAGCGCTGCAGTGGCTCTGAAGAGGGGCAGGTGGCGACCAGGCTGCTGGTCATCCTATGGTGCGTCGGATCACTGCGTCGCACACCTCAAGCACAGGACTGTGGGCCAGTCACACTGCAGCTGAGAAAGAAGTGACCCACTCAGCGTTTTCTTGCCTCATGTCAGTTTTTAAAGGAAGACTACAAAATCCTGGTGGAAAAAAAATGGAAAGGGAGCTCTTTTCCAGACGTGCAGAGGAGGAGGGAAGCCAGGACGCACGCCGTGTGGTGAGTCCTCTGTGCTCCCTGCTGGTGGCCGGGTGGCACCCTCCTCACACCAGCGCCTCTGGTGCTCAGACACTGTGGGGACAGGACAGGGCCTGCAGCCCCCTCGCGCAGCGTCCCCTCGCGCAGGGCCACCTCGCGCAGGGCCCCTCTGAAGTTACCCTGGAGCCACCGGGGCAAATGGTCAGGTTCCCACATTCTCGCTGCCGGCCACGTGGCTGAGCACCGGCTCAGAGTCACATGCGACTCCGGCTACGGTGGAGACGTCAGGGTCACGTGACTCCGGCTACGGCGGAGACGTCAGAGTCACATGCGACTCCAGCTACGATGGAGTTGTCAGGGTCACATGCGACTCCGGCTTTATGACGGAGACATCAGAATTAGAATCAAGCTAAGTTACCGGAGAAGGGAAGGGCAAGCCAGGTTAAGTTAACTTAGGATTAAGTCCTCTCTACCCTTTACAGGCTGTAAGGCACTTCGTATCTGAGACCTTGTTTCCTCACTTGTAAAATGAGATGGTAACAACCATCCCTGGGGTGAGTGGGACAGGCAGTTGGCTAACCCAGCATCTGGCCCACAGGCCGGTGACCTTCGTTATCACAGCGTGACTGCCGTGACAAAGTACGTCAGGCTTATGTACAAGTACAGATAAGTGACATAATTGAGACAGTTTATTTAAAATGACAATTTATTTAAAATAGTCAGGCTTGCGATCCTGGAGGCTGAGAGCGCTCTCCTCTGCTCAGCTTTCCGAGTCCCTCATGACTCAGCAGCTCCTCCACATGCTGCGTGTCCTGCCAGGCAATCGCTACGGCAATCTTTTCCCTAACACTTTGCAAACACCACCTTTTTTTTTGCCAGGCCAGCCTGTCCCTAATTCCCTGGTTCAGGGCTTGTGCTCCCAAGCTGGCGTCTTTCTGGCGATGTTTCGTGTGCCCACACAGCCAGGCAGCAGTCCTCTGCCACCCACCTGAGACTGCACGCGCGCTCCCCTGGGAGGAGGAAGGAGACTGCTTCTCCTCACGCACTGCAGGAAGGGGTGGGGCGAGGACGGACTCTCGCTCCTCTCCTTCCCTCCTCCCTCTTCCCCGGCATCTTTAAAATGTCACACTTAGAAGAGAGAAGACAGGAAGACAAGCTAAAACACTGGAGAGAAAAATCCCACAGCTGACACTTGTGTTTGCTACATGCTGGACGTTGTCCTAAGCACGTCACATGTAAGCCTCTCAGGTAATTGTCACAACAACCGTATGAAATTGTGTACTACTATCACTCCTCATTCTGAAGTGAGAACACTAACCAGTCACACGGCAGATGTCATCCAGAGTCTGCCGCTGAACACCAGACCAGAGAGACTCACAATTACACAGAACTTCCGCTGTGTCATTCCGTGGAATGAGATGCCCACGAGGTGACGTGTGTGGGCGCCCCTTGTGAGGAGATGGTCCGCCACATACCTCACTGGTGAACATGGCGCAGAAGTAATCGCTGCAGGCAGCCAGCACGATCCGGTGGGCGGGGAAGTCCTTCTGCTCCACTCTCAGCGTCACGTCACAGAGGGTGTTGCTCTTCCTGAGGGAGTTCATGGAGTTGAGGATGGATTTCGCGTGAGTATTTGTCATTATGTCTTTGGGAGCCATAATGCCTCTCCTCAAGCAATATGGAGAGAGACTGAGAGGGATCCTTGTATTCTGTAAGCACAAGAAGCAAAGCCAATGAGCATATGGGAAAGCCTGGGGACACTAAATATACTCAGTCAGCTCTACAAATGAAGGCGGCTCCATCAGACTCAAACCTCCACGAGTAGAGCACGCTCCTCTTCCTGGCATTACAGCACAACCCAGCCACTAATTCCCCCGAGTAGATCTGATCCCTCCTCCCTCTGAATTCCCCTTGTCACGGAGTGCCCAAACCACCTGACATTACTGTCGTCAACACTCTGCTGTAAGTAGAAAGAAACGATTTCTTTCTCACCTATCTTCACAAGGCTGCTATCTCTCATGGTAAGAATCAGAAGATACAATTTCTTAAAGGTGATGTCACTATTTTTAATACCCTAAAGGAAATTAAGTAGCTGAAATATTTATAGAGGGTGGGGACCCAGTTTTATATATATATGTTTTCTCTCCCAGCAAGTGTATAATAAACGTTCAGTAACAGAATACAAGAAAGGAACTGCACCTTCAACCTAGAGCAAAAGGCCAGCATCACTGAAAATAAACTTTTTCTAAAGAAGCACCCATTAGTTAATTATGATGACTTCCAACTATATTTGGATTTGTTCTTAAAATGAAACTTCAAATGAGGACACAATGCATGCCTGCACACTAAGTCACTTCAGTCATGTCCGACACTTTGTGACCTTATGGACTGTAGCCCGCCATGATCCTCTGTCCATGGGGATTCTCCAGGCAAGAATACTGGAGTGGGATGCCATTATCCTTCTCCAGAGGATCCAGTACCTACACTGAATAATGGAGACCATGCAAGCTTAAGCTATTGAAGTTCTATAGAAAGGTCTACCTACTCTAATTATTAGTATACACTCATCAATATTAACAAATTAATATTCATAGTAATTCTTCTATACTATGAGAGAATTACTGGGATAGAAAACGTATCAAAATGCTACTATTAATTTTATGGCCACAGCCAGTCATTTGTAAAGTTCACTTGTATGCATAAATTAAATGAACTCAGTAACAGGCTACACGTTAAAAAATTAATAGAAGCAATTTCTTGATTTTTGACAAGCTTCAGTTAAGTTATTATTTTTTGTTTATTTGCTTCAAGGACAATTTCTGGGGAACGAAACTGGAAGGTTACTAAGAGTCTGTCTTATGTGGAATCCAAAATTTTCTGTAAGGATCAAAGAAAATTAAATCAAACTATGCTTTTCAAAAATCCACAACTCACAACCATAGTTTTATACGAAAAGGGAAAACGAGACCCTAAATCCTCATCTGCTCCTGTTTATAGGTAGCCTACTATTATTCTTTAAGCTCTCCAATCACTCTACAGAATTCACTTTACAGAAAAGGAGGTGGTTCCATCCAGGCATAAGATGGTCTCCAGAAGGACTTTCCTGCAGTCAACTTCGTTTCAACTCTGGAGACTGCGAAAGGCCCGCACGGACGCCGCTATACGGTGAGGACCCTGGGGCGACGGGTCGGAGCCGGCTCTGCCTGTCAGACAGACCCGACCGCAGCGTGCGGCTGCCCCCTCCCGGGGTCCCCGGCCGCGCTCCGCCCCAGGGCACCTGGCCCGGGGCTCCCGCGAGCTCCCCGCTGGAGGGGCCGCCTCCGGGCGGGCGACAACAGCAGCGGCGCCCCCTCCCCGACAGCCTCCAGACGGAGGTCGCGGCGCTCGACGCCTGGAGGCCCCCGCCCGCCCTGAGGGGACGGCGGCGGGGGAGGGCACCGGCTGCCGCTCCCGGGCCACTCACCTGCGCTCCAGCCCGCCGGGCGGGCGCGGGGCGAGCGGGCGGCCCGGCAGGTGCCCAAGCGCTGCCGCCCGGACCCGGAGGCTCCGGCGCCGCGCCCGCGGCCGCGCGCCGTGATGACGTCGCGCCTGCCCGCGTCACGTGCGGGGCCGCTGTCACGTGACCGCGGCGCCGCGGGCGGGCCTGGGCGGAGCGGGTGGGCGCGGCGCGAAGGGTGCGCGGGCCCGGCACGGCTGCGGCCCGCGGCCAAGACTCCCTGCGACCACCGACCCTGGGGCCTCAAGACGCGGCGACCCGAGAGGAGTGCGGAGGTTTCCAAGGTAGGGAGCTGGCCGCAGGGCGCGTTTCACCTGACGGGCGTTCAGGCGCCCCCTCACGTCGAGAAAACCCACCGAGGCGCCCCGTTTCCTCCCGTCCACAGTCCGCAGTGGCCTTTTCGGGCCGACCATCGCTGCGATGAGAATCCCGGAGCCCCGCGACCACGGACCTCGGCGTTCTCTGCGTCACAGTCGGGTCTGTGGCCACGGCCGCGCGGTTCTCTGCTGCTTGCCCTCCGAGACAGTTACGTGGAAGGGGCGTGCGGCCCTGCAGGCGGGACTCCGCCAGGGAGACGGCGAAGGACCTTAGACGTCCCGGGGGTCCTCAGGCCCCCTGTCCGCTTCTGCTGCCTTTAACAGCTCCTGGGTGCTGAGCCGTCTGCTAGAAATTTTGCTTCTGATTGGTTTTGGCGCGCTTATCTCAGCGCCTGGGAAGGGAATGAGGTTCCTTGATACTGTTCCTGTGAAGGTTCAAACCAGTTGTGCTTGAGTGTACCGTTTTCCTCTGTAGTGCCTTTGATTCTTCAGGGATAATAAAACTATGGCCAAGCGGGTAGCAGTCTTATAGTTTAATTTTGTGTAGTGTTTCCATCTCTCATGTAATATCTCTGATCTAAAATTCTCTGGATTTCCGTATTTCTGAGTGCAGGATTGATACAGGTTTTGTTGGGGGCATTTTGTAAAAGTTCACCAGAATGATGACTGCAGATATCCCTTAACAGCGATTTTTTGGGTATATCTATCCTTTGTATCTTCTCACACACGTGAAAAAGGATGTGTGTACAAGGTGGTTTGTAGATTGGATTGGGGACTGTTTCAGTAACGTGTGGTGCATCCATACAATTCAGTACCGCGAAGTTGTGAACAGTGTGTATACTTTGCCATTAGTTGTGTAGAAGGGTTGGGAAAGATATAGTCATATTTGCCAGTATATGTATAAAAATTGCAGTTGGAAAGATAGAGTAGCAACAGAAATTTCTCTGGAGAGAGGAACTGGTTGTTTGGGAGACAGGGTGGGAGAGATTTTCTCCTCTACATACTTTTGTGCCTTTTGAATTTCACATCATGTGAATTTAATGTATGTATAATTTAAATAAAAATAATCCCTTGTCTCCTGGCTGCAGAATAGCATCTAGATGCTTTAATGATATTATTGCCTGATTCCTGGCTGCAAGCAAGGAAACTGCCAGCAAGAAAGCCAACACACCGACTAGTCAGGCTTCTCCTGTTTTCTCCAAGGGTACAGCCCTAACAAGTTTTGAGTCAAGTCACGGGGACACCGTCCTCATGTGAGCGTATTTCTAAACTTTGGATATCTGACTCGGTACCCTGAAGCCCAAACTGATTCTGAGTTCTTAGGTCCGTTGCTGGAGGGCTGTGTCTGGATGAGGTGAGTGGATCAGTCAGGCTCCACACGTTGCCCTGCCTTTGTGTTTGGACTCCTGGGGTGACTCTGGGTGTCAACAGCTACTGAAGGGTTTCAGTAAGGGAAACGTGGATGGGTTGTGGATCTCTACATCAGGTACATCGAATGTGGGTCAAATCTCGAAGCCAGTTAGGCAGAGGGCACTGCATTTTTGTGCCATCAGAGCACNTTGTGTTTGGACTCCTGGGGTGACTCTGGGTGTCAACAGCTACTGAAGGGTTTCAGTAAGGGAAACGTGGATGGGTTGTGGATCTCTACATCAGGTACATCGAATGTGGGTCAAATCTCGAAGCCAGTTAGGCAGAGGGCACTGCATTTTTGTGCCATCAGAGCACGGGAGACAGGAGAATGTGCCTTGCGCTTATGGAATGTAGTCACAGCAGGGCGCCAGCTGCTGCTGTGAAATTCACCGTGAATTTGCTCCCAGCCCGAGCTCATGCCCCCAAGGGCTGGTTCCTGGTCCTGACTGAGATAAGGCAGATACTGAGGAAGACACTTTCTGGGGAGATGGCAGTCCTTTGTCAGCAGATTTTGGGTCAAGGACTTCTCCAAACACAGGGCGTTTCTGAGCCTTTCTTAGGTTGCAAGGCAGTAGATGCTCTACAACCAGAGGTTAATCAGTCTCTTCGCTAATTGTTCACCTGGTTGGAAGAGGGTAGAGTCAGAGTCTTAGCTTTTATTCTTGGCCTTTCTTTAGTCAGAACTCATCACTGTTTCTCTCATCGCTTTTCTCCTGTAGTGCCCTCAACAAATATTTAGGAAATGAATGAACCATAGCGTGCAGTTAGAGAAAAAAGAAGGTAGTACCTGCTGCTGGTTAGCAGAGTTGGTGAAGGCAAGGCTGGATAGTCAAATCAAGATTTTTAAATGATCCGAGGCTTTGAAACCTGGGGTTTAGGTCAGATCTGAACCTGGATTCAGATACTCTGATCTGACTTTCACATCTTGTCAAAGTCTTGGTCTTTTAGGGTCTTAACTTTTTTCATCTGTGGAAGGGGATACTACTACCTACTATTAAGGCTTAAAAATAAAAACATAAAATGACATATGGAAAGTGCAGAGGATTTCCCCGGGGACCCAGTGGAGAGTAATCCGCTTGTCAGTGCAGAAGACACAGGCTCGATGCCTGGTCCGGGAAAACCCCACACACCACAGAGCAGCTAGGCCCTGCACAACTGCTGAGCTGTGCTCTGGAGCCCGGGGAGCCGCAGCTGCTGAGCCCGTGTGCCCAGAGCTTGTACTCTGCAACTCTGTACTCTCCTGGTTTGGGAGAAGCCCCCCAAACCAGCAGCCCATGCAATGAAGAGTAGCCTCCGCTTGCTGCAACGAGAGAAAGCCTGCCCATGGCAACCAAGACCCAGCACAGCCAGAAAAAAGACGCTCAGACGTCCTCTCCGAGACCCTCCCTGGCCCTGTCCACCAGCAGCGAGAAGACACACACGCCTAGACCTTGCCTGGCCCCGTCCACCAGCAGTGAGGAGACACACACCTGGCCCTGTCCACCAGCAGCGAGGGGACACACACACCTGGCCCTGTCCACCAGCAGCGAGGGGACACACACACGGGGCCTCACCAGCAGCTGCGGGTCTGTTTCAGTACATCACACCTGGCCCTGTCCACCAACAATGAGGGGACACACACACCTGGCCCTGTTCACNAAGACACACACGCCTAGACCTTGCCTGGCCCCGTCCACCAGCAGTGAGGAGACACACACCTGGCCCTGTCCACCAGCAGCGAGGGGACACACACACCTGGCCCTGTCCACCAGCAGCGAGGGGACACACACACGGGGCCTCACCAGCAGCTGCGGGTCTGTTTCAGTACATCACACCTGGCCCTGTCCACCAACAATGAGGGGACACACACACCTGGCCCTGTTCACCAGCAGTGAGCACACACACACACCTGGCCCTGTCCACCAGCAGTGAGGAGACACACACACGGAGCCTCACCAACAGCTGCGGGTCTGTTTCAGGTACATCACGGATGGAGCTAGACCAGTTGTGGCCCTTTCTGTACTAGTGGACGCCTCCGGGGGCCTGCAGTCCTGGGGAAGGCTGAGGGTGAGCCTAAGAGGCAGCCCTCTGTAAAGACACAGCTGCTCTTGGGCTGAGGTGGGCTGCTTCCACTGTGCAGTCCACAGCACAGCTGTGAATGTTTGCAGCCTGCAGGTCAGCAGTTTGAGACTTCCGCACTCCGTTAATCCTGTGCATTTTTGAACAGCACATCAGTGCAGTCACACCAGATGCAGTTATCTCCAAGTAGCCCTGCTCCCTTCTCCTAATCTTGAGAATCAGCCGCATTGTCCTTCCTGTAACTTAGTTCTCATTGCTGAACTGTTTCATAAGTATAAACCAAGATTTATTTTTCCACTCAGCAGTTCGTCTGCAGCATGTTGCTACTATGTACAGCTACAATGGAACTTTTTAGTACAAGCTAAGTTTCTCGGGGGTAACTTTTTTAAAATGTGAGTTGTGACCCACTGATAAGTTGAGACAACTTAGAACCAGCATTAAAAAATTTTTTTAAGCATCCCCTGTGCTTGAAGCACTGGAGTCGCTTACCCACTGCCTGCCAGGGAAGCCTCCCAGCGTTTTTCCAACGGAGTGACTTAGGACAGATGCCAGATGCAGCTCACGATTTATTGTTATTTAACCTAACGTTTGAATGTTGTAACCTGTGTATCCTCCACACATCCAAAGTGGTCCCATGGATGATTCCCCAGCAGCGTCTGGTCAGGGCCACGCCTGTACCCACACACAGTCTTAGAGTTTTTAGATTTCTTACTCTGTGGCTGCTCTGGTCGTTGCTGGGCAGGGGTTTTCTCTAGCTGCGGCGAGTGGGGGCTGCTCCCTCGCTGGGGCATGCAGGTCTCCACTGCACTGGCTTCTCGTCACCAAGCACAGGCACCAGGGCACACAGGCTTTAGCTGCCCAAAGGGATACGGGATCTTCCCAGACCAGGGACTGAGCCTACGTCCCCTGCATTGGCAGGTGAGCTCTCAACCTCGAGACCACCAGGAAGGCCCACCGTCTTAAGATCTTTCACCTGTGCCAATCTGGTAGGAGTCAGTTCGGTTGTTTCCCTGATTAGCACTGGAGGCGGAGACCTGTCGGCCTCATTCAAGTTTTTTAAAAGGATCATTTATTCACCTGGTTGCTCAAACTTGACTGCTGAAGTGAATCCAACTCTGTTAACTTGAGAAGACCCCCACGCGGTACCTATGCTAGCTCACGAGGACCAGAGCAGGCCTTTCGTATCCAGTGGACAGAGCTCGGTCAGGCTGAGGACATCGTGCAGAGGCAGAGAGAGGTGCGGCGTGGCCTCTCGGTGAGACAGCCTTAACCACAGCGGTCTCCAGAGTCGACAGCATGCTGTCACGCAGGCATCTTCTGGTTACGAAAGGCTGCTGCAGCACGCTGGCTGTGCCAGGGCGCATCTGTGTCCCAGGAGAGACGGGCAGAGCGGCCTGCAGGAGCAGGCCTAGGGTCAGCTAGGCTCACTCACCGGCCCGCCCACGCCAGCCAAGCACCTGGGATTCAGACTGGAGCCTCAGCAGGATCTGGACCGACTGCTGGCTTCAGTCCTCTGGAGTTGCAAGCGAAGAGCGGAGACCACACAGGCTACGGAAGGCCAAGTGCCTTCTGTCCTTTATTGTCCTCAAAGTCTTTGCGTCAAGATACATAGCAATGACAGCAGGTTTCTTTTTAAAGCTTAGTATTAAATATTAAATATCTTTCCCCACTTTTAATTTTACATGACTCTGCCAAGAAAAAATTAAACTCAAGTTATCTGAAGCCTGGACACACTTCCATGATTAGCCGGGCTGTGTAAAAGTCGGTGGCTTTGTTCTTCCTGCCGTGAGCAGGCCCAGGCCCTAGAAAGATGGGACCAGGTTATAATTGTTTTTGAAAAGTGTGCTACAAAAACGGATGGCCTGTTATAAGCCAGGTTACAAAGTCAGGACAGGGGTGAGGGAGGGACAGTTTCTTCCAGAAACGGAATCTCTGAGGAATCCCAGTCCATCGCTTTTCCCCAGAATGGAGCGAGGAGGGGTCAGATCTCACCATGAGCTTCCCAGCCCCATCTCTGGGCGGGGGCAGCCTGGGGCAGGGTGGCTGCACCTGCCCTCCCCCACCTTTCTCAGCGAGGGAATGGAGTTTATTGCCCAGTGAGTGTGAAGTGGGCTGAAGCTTGGTTGGTACTGAATTCTCTAAGAGGTTTCTTCTAGAAACAGACAACTCAGACTCTTCCTCTCACTTCAGCAAAGAAGTTACTTTAAAAGCACTTGGGAAGTTCCTCCTGCGCCCTTGGGGGCGGCTCAGAGGAGGGAGTCATCAGTACAGCCCCCTTCCAGGCCATATCGGAACTCCTGAAGGTTGGAGACCCCGTAAAAGTGGACGAAGGCAGCCGCCACCACCAGGACATGGAAGATCTGATGAGACTGGAACTGCAGGGACAAGAGAAAAGCTTCAGGGCGATGGCAGGGAGACCTGGGGGAAGCGAGAGGAAGCACTCGCCTCTTCTAGTTCCTCCACAAAATTTCCTGCACCATAAAACCGATACATTTGCTGTAGGAAAAAAAAATGTGTAGGTCCTGTCAGGGATTCACCCACCACATGCACCAGCGTGAGCAGGGACACGCGTCACCCCAGACACCGCCTGCCCCCGTCTCTCTCTGCCTCTGACCCCAACCTCCACCTTCGGGCAGACTCACCACCACAGCCTTGCGAAGAGTCGTTTCTTACCCATATGTCGAATTTTCCAGGGAAGAAGCGCTCGGGAATGCGTGCAGCATAGAGGCCGGCTCCAGTGATGTACATCACAGCCATGAGGAAGAACCAGCCCATCTGGCCCACTGTGGTGGCCTTTACGAAGCCCTCCGCGATCGTGAAGTGCATGGTAGGGACGACGCCACTCAAACCGAGCCCCAGGAACACCCCTGAACAGACGGGTGGAGTGCATCAGGCACAGGGGCGGCCCTGCTGCCCTGCTAATACAAGTCACTTCCTGGTGAACAGCACGTGTTCAGGAAATTGCGCACAAGACGGAGAGCCATCATCAGATGCTTCCTCAACATCCAGAGTGGGGAGGAGGCTGGGTAAATGCTGACACAGCCATTCCCTCCTAGGGAGCGCCAAGAACAAACATCCTGTGTTCTTTATCATCTGTTAAGCAGCCTAGGCGATCACGTGCGTCAGAACTCTGATGGCTGCCTTGGCTACAAAGCCGAGACGGTGAGCCCTCCAGTGGGTTTGCCAGCCAGAGACAAGCAGGATGGGAGTGCCATTAAAAGCACATAAGACTTAAGGAATAAGAGTCTGACCTCCTGAGGAGACAGACCCAGGTGGGAAGCCATAAGAGAAGGAGCAGATGGCACCCCCTCCATACCAGGCCCCTGCCATGGCCATTGGGCGGGGTTCCGCTTCACCTCTGCAGACGCCCTGGGTGAGGCACCGTTGGCTGGTGCCCGATGAATAGTTAACTCTCTTAAATGAGGGTTAGACCACAGCGATGTTAAGTCTCCAGGGGCTGGAGACAGTGGTAACTGACGTGTGGCTGCAGTAAAGGTGAGTCTGGACAAGACACCAGGAAGGGGCTCCTGCTCACAGCAACCCTGTCCCTCAACCCGGCTCGGGCTCAGGGTGCTTTCTCTATCAAGCCACGCCTTTCATTCCCTTAGAAAAAGAACTCCCAGCTTTGTATGTTTTTTAACGTCCTCAAACCAGATGTGAGAGCAGTCCTTTCTGCACTTCAATTACTGTCCTATTGACATTTCGATGGAATAGTATGAAACTTGCAGGGGAACTGAGCTTTGAGAATTCATGCTGTTTTTACAGTTCTAAACACAGACCAGGGTCTGGGTGGGGGCCCAGGGCTGACCCCTCAGGCTCAAGGTCCAGACGCCCACAAGGGCGCGCCCTGCCTTGCGACCCACCTGCTCGCGTCTGCCGGTGCTTGGGCGTGGCGAACCGGTCCCACTGCGCCACGATGATGGCCGAGATGCCCAGCACGCAGACGATGGAGAGGTAGATGAGCCGCGGCTGTGGGGAGCAGTAGAAGGAGTAGTAGAGCCAGGGCACGAAGCTCCCCATGATCAGCAGCGCGATCCCTGAATAGTCCAGCCTGAAAGAGCCACGGGGCGAGCGGCCAGTGGGAGGGCGGGCTCTGCTGCCCTCGGGTTCGACTGGAGCCCCCCACTCCCCACGCGGTCCGGCCTGTGTCCTGGCGGGGCGGGGCGGCCAGTGGGAGGGTGGACTCTGCTGCCCCTCACTCCCCACGTGGTCTGGCCTCTGTCCTGACTCAAACCCCCACACAGTCAGACACTGTTTGAAAGGCATCCCTTTGCCCAGGCTGTCAAAAGCCACACCCCCTCACAGACACTCAATCAGAAGCTCCAGCCATCACAATCCAGCCAGGCCCCAAGTTCCATACAGGAAGGACTCTGAGTATTCCCCAGTTCTGACAGTTCTAAAGCCAAAACCCTTATAGTGGGAGTATTACTAAGGGGGGGTAGTATTCTCTTTTAGTTGACGTTAATGATAAAAAAAATGTATTACTTGTTCCTGGTGTTATTGAGAAAAACAAAATAACTCAGGAACACTTCCAAAACCAAAAATAACAACGGCAGAAACAAGCCAGCAGAAAAGCCCAGGCTCAGCGCTGGGGAGGACGAGCGTCTGGGGCTCCTGATAAGCTTTCCTGGCTGGTGGGTGGGCACGCCCACGGGGGCAGGCGCCCTAATGGGAAGGGGGCGTGGCCGGGCGCTTGGTGCAGGAGCAGGGAGGCACTGCCAGCCTCTGGAGAGCGCTGCACGGGGACGATGTCTACCCACAGCGGGCTCGGTCTGTGGAGGAGGCTGCAGTGGGAATTTTCAGGTCGGACTTAAGAGAAAAGCTTCCTGACTCTCTCACACCCACAAAACATCAGGGAACCTTGAGGAGCCTCTGCAGCCGCCAGGACCCCCCAGCACCCGGATCACAGGGCGTGACGACCGCACGTGGCTCTTCCCCACCGTCCCTGGGACTCACTTGGAGAAGGTCCGGGAGACTTTCTCTGAATGACAGTAGACGGTGTGAAAGAGCCAGGAGAAGCTGAGGCAGAGGACGGCTCCCAGGAAGAACATCCCGAACACCACCTTCTCCTGGAGGGGCGCCATGAAGTACATGTTTGGCCTCAACATGGTCAGGATTCCCAGGAAGAGAAACAGCACAAAGCCTACAGGGGGAGAGAAGAGGAGAGTCTCAGGAAAGAGGCAACAGGTGATGCTTTAAAGCAGCCCTGACGCCACAGGCTGAGCTGCGGGAACCCAGAGACCCAGACCAAAGAGCGTCTGCTGAACGCTGACGTGTCCTTGATAGACGGTGGACCTCCGACGGGACGGAGCCAGCTCCCTCATAATCGCGACAATGGCGTTTCTCGTTCCCGTGGACAAAGGCCACACAGCTCCCAGGCAGGAAGCAGGAAGCGATGAACCCGACGCCCCTGGGCCTCACCGAGCAGGTGTGTCCAGATGTTGCCGGTCTCTGTGTGTATGCGGAAGATGCTCCTGAAGCAGGCGCGGAAGGAGGGCATGGGCGGCCGGTGGCCATGCAGCAGGTAGTCGTTGTCCTTCAGCCAGTCCGGGAGCACGTCGTATGGGATGACCCTCCAGCGGCCCTCCCAGACCTGCAACCACACACGCTCTTAAGCGGGCTGGGAGCCACGAGCCTCCCCAAGGATGCGGCGTGCAGGAGAGCATCCGCCGCGTTCTGGAGGGTCCCGGGGAGCTGCGGGGGCCAGCCCGGGGCTGCAGACGCCAGGACAGCAGGACCGAGGCTGCCCCCGGACCCCCGCTTAGAGTGTCTTTTTTTCTTGTGTCAGGAAGCTTATCTGGATGTGCTTAGCTGAGCAGGTCAGAATATGGCAGGATCTCCTCTTGGCTACTTGAGAAATACACATTTATCGCTTCCCCCCTCAATCTGGTGGCTGTCTGTCATTGTCCCCCCTTGAGCAGCTAAGTTCTTACTGTGTTGAGACTGTGACTTTTCAGAGCAGGAGTTCTTAACCTAGGGCAACGGACAGTGTCCAGAGAGCCGGTGAGCAAGTTCAGTATCAGAACTTATGACTCTGTCTCCGTGGAAATCAGACATTTTCATGTTAGTTTTGCAGATGTCAGTTTCTACTTGTCACCACTCAGAAGTGACAAGTTCTGATATCACAGCTCGTCATGAACGCGTGCTCAGTGTGTTGACAAAGGTGTGGTGCTCCCGTCTCAGCCCTGGGTGGGTGAGCCCGCTCCCTCCCCGCCAGGACAGGACCTTGTACACGAACTCCTCCATCTTCTCCATAGCGTGGTGGGCCTGCAGGGGCAGCGTGAGCACTCGCACCTCTTCCTCCTCCTCCTGTGGCTCTGGGCAGGCCTGGTCCTCCTCGGCCTGTGGGGAAGGGAGAGCGGCTGCAGCCCTGGAGGGCCTGAGGATGCGCGCGTCTGGCACCCACGAGCCAGGCCACGCCGCCCACTGCCTGGCCTCTCCTGCACACAGGCCTCGGGTCTGCTCTCCGGAAGCAGGATGGTGCCTGAGTTTGCAACGTCACAAGCGCTGGGGGAGAGCGCGCCGCAGCACCCGGGGGAGAGGCCAAGGGAGCCAGCGCCCGAGGCACAGGGTCAGCAGCTCAGGCCTGCACCCAGGCCCTGGCAGCCCACCTCTGTCTCCAAGACGGTGGCCCTCAGCTTCCCCCAATTTCCCAAACACTTCTCGTTTAGACCGCTGAACGAGGAGGAATAAGACAGAGGCTCAGAGATCTGCTAAGACTCTCGATCTGATCAGTGCCCCGTGCACCAGCCCTGGGGCCCAGACAGCAGTGTCCACCTCCTCAGGGAGAAGCCAGGCCTCAGAGCCGGCTCCACAGAAGCAGCAGCAGGAGGGCCTGGGAGGCCTCCAGAGCCGAGGCGGAGAGGGCAGTTCCTCCGCGGGGCGGGGCGGGTCTCCCTCCTGCGATGCTCCCTCTCAGATCTTGTGATTGAGGAACCTCCCCCGACCCCACCAAATTCATCCTCTGTCCGTCTGGGCACAGGGTCCCTGGTCTCCCTCAGAGTGGGGATGTTCCTGGAGTTTCGCTCAAGCAAAACGAAAAGCCCATTTGGCTGTACTTGAGGCCCTGCAGACCCCTCCAGGAACAGGGCCTTATCTCCCGCTCCGCCCCTTGGGGACTCTGAAGAATGAGATAAAGTGGCCAGGTGCAGCCTCCACAGCAGCCTGGGGCAGCACCTGCTCCTCCCACGAGCCCTCCAGCTGGCCAAAGCAGCAGGGATTTTCGATGGTATATGGAGCCTGGCCTGACTGCTTCCTGCCTTCGTCAGGACAGACAGTCCAGGGCGCTGTGGCTCTGGGGAGACTGACAGGTCTCAGGAGAGGCTGACCAGGTTGATGACTTACTTTGGTTGGGCTGGTGACCGCCCGCTTGCCCTTCTCTTCGAGCAGGGGTCCCAGCTCGGCCAGCTCCACTGTGTCGGCCGCCCTGTTGCTGGCGGGAGCCCCGTTGCCCTGGGCCACCGCGGGTCCCTTGTGAGACGACATCAGGATGGCACCTCGGGGCCCTCCGGCTTCAGCCTGGGGAGAGCGTGGGGTCTCCTGGCCCCAGGGGCCAGAGAGCTCCCTGTGATGGGGACACTGGAAGCAAGCACAGACACAGGGTGTTGACAGTTCATCCTTCTGAAGTCAGTGCTGAGAAAGAGACAGCCTCCCACTCATACCCTCTCAGTCCCAGAGGCCAGTTAGCTGCATCTCTTCTCCTTCGCACCATCAGCCTTTACTGAGGCTTCACTAACCTTAAAGTCTGAAAACCTAGTTGCTTCAAAAGATCTGTGTGTTTTGCACCAAACTGTCACCCCAGGAAAACAGCTACCCACCCCACATCCCTCCCACAAACACGGAGCCCGTTCAGTGAGCCGTTTATCCTGGTTCCCAGAGCTGGCCCTGGAAAAGCCTGGCTCCGAGACTGAGCAGCAAGAAGAGGAAGCCAAGGCCTGGCTGTAATCACCACTGGCCACCCAGGCTGAGAATGAGCCAACTGCCAACTGAGCTCAGTGGGCTTTACCTACAAATGCCCTGAAACGTGTGCGCCGCCTACAAAAGTGGGCCGAGGGTGGGCTAGCGGTCCAGGGGGTAACTTCTCTGCAAGGCCTACTGTTTCTGTTGGAGGATCACCGCCTGGCTCTGTGAGGAGAGCACACTTCGCTCACAGCCCTGTCTTGCAGCAGCAATAACTCACCTAGCCGTGGAGGCTGAAGACACGAGGCAGCCTACCCTTGCCCTGCCACCAAACTGGCTCAGCACGGGCCTGTCCCAGCGACCACAGAGCATAACCTAGGCCCCACTCCAAAAAGCCTTGGAGCTGAGACAGCACATAGACCCTGTAGGAGGCAGTCTTTAATCAGGCCTCAGGAAGATAAGATGAACAGTGAGAGCAGGGAAAGTGCCCCTAGACTTCCGACTCCCCGCTCCCCACAAAGGGATTTACTGCTCACGGCAGCGGCAGCCAGAATAGTGACCTTTTCCTCCACTGGTCACCTGAGCCCTGGGAGCCACCAGGCAACGCACAGATGGCCAGGTAACACCTGCACGGAGCAAGCTGCCCTCCGGGGAGGAAGCCGAGCCGGGGGCCGCCTCTCACCAGGGCAGTCAGCGCAGCCGCGCGCCCAGGAGGGCAGTGTCCGCATCCATGGCGGTCGCTGCACATCCACCTGTGTAAGAGAACCCAAGAGTCATCTCAGCTCCTTCTCAGAGATTGAGACCGGACCTCTGTAGTCAGGAGAGGGCAGCCCGCAAGTTTCAAAAACTGTCACGCCAGGCTCAGCCATCAGCACAGCTGAGAGCTGGTTCAGGAGGGCAAACGGCCGTGACTCCATCCACAAAAGCCGCTGTGGTGCCGACGCGCAGGCAGTGGCTGCTCCTCCGCACACGCAGGACCCTGACAGGAAGGTGCCAGCCCACAGCTACAGCCAGACTTGAACCCCAGGGGAACAGGAAGCCAGAGCCCACGAAACCCTCAGGAGACAGGCGGCCCACACGAGCAGAGACACTGGGCAATCTCTCTCAACCGGCTGACCACAAGACACACTTCCCCAACTGAAGTACTCCCAAACCAGCAGCTTTAGGGAGAAACAATTCACACTGCAGTGAAAAGTACAGAGAGCTCTGGACATCCCAGAAAAGCATGAAAAGGGGACTATACTCAGCTAGAATACAGTACTCGAGAGGTGGCCACTAGGGTTAAAAACCAGGGATCTCCTCAGGTTCTGGGATGCAGCGCTACACAGCTCACTCATCTCTACACGTCCCTGACCGCGGCCAGAGCCTGTGCAAGAAGCCCGGAGGCGGCACTCCTGCCAGCAGCCACGGGACCTGCGAGCCGAGGCCTTACGCGCCTGCGCCTCTGGGCTGCTCTCTGTCCCCCTCCCCAGAGCAGCCAGCGCACCCCCGGACTACTTAACAAATGCCCTGAGTGCCAGCATCCTGAGGAACTTACCCCACGTCACACAAGCCACTGTCCTGAAGGAGCCTGTGATCCGGTGGCGTGAGGCCACCCGCGGCATGTACAGAACCAAGGGCGGCGTCACTGCTCCAGCAGGACAGCGCGGGAGAGCCCGGGACCAGGATGGCACACCCAGCGCAGGTGAGTGCCGTNACTTACCCCACGTCACACAAGCCACTGTCCTGAAGGAGCCTGTGATCCGGTGGCGTGAGGCCACCCGCGGCATGTACAGAACCAAGGGCGGCGTCACTGCTCCAGCAGGACAGCGCGGGAGAGCCCGGGACCAGGATGGCACACCCAGCGCAGGTGAGTGCCGTGGGCCTGACTCACCAGTGGGGGTGAGAAAATGCACGTTATGCGTTGGGCAGTCAGGGCCAGAGAGCAGGCGTGGACTCCAGCCTGGCGCACTTCCTAACTTCCTCACTGGGTCTGACGCTCTCACGCCCTCAAGCCCAACGTCCTCCTAGGAGGACCTCAGTCTTGTGGCAATCTTCAAAGGCTTTCCTCGTTCAGTTGAAACCACCTTCTGTCGCTTCTGAGCCCCTTTGGCTCCCACACCCCACCCCCAGCATTATCTCTAGACCCAGAGTCACCAACTCTGATAGGCACCCATTAACTCACGAGCCAGGCACGTCACAGCTCATCTCATAAGACACGTCACCACGCAGCAAAGAACAGACGATGGCGCTCAGCAGAGGCCACAGTGAGCAGAGGCCACTGTCCAGCGGGGTCTTCTAAACTACCAACACAGGGACAGGAAGGGAGGGAAAGGGGGCGGAGGTCTGGGAAGAAAGAAAAGCAAGTAACGCTAGAACCTGAAAGTCTACTTGGCAGGGTGGGCCTCTCACAGATGGCTGGCAATCGAGATAAGCGAGCCTCTCGGCGGCTGCGTCACGCCAGCACCAGCCCCTGGGGGTGAGGACGGGCTCCGAGCACTCAGAGCTAGATGGGTTTCACTCTCCCACGAGCTCTGCTTCTGACTGTTAAATATTTCACAGGTTTCTTAAAAGTTTTTAAAGATTAATTTTATTTATTTATGGCTGTGCTGGGTCTCTCGCTGCGCGGGCTTTCTCTGGTTGCGCTGAGCAGGGGGCTCCCCTCCGGTTGCAGGCGCAGGCTCTAGGCCGTGCGGGTTCAGTAGCTGCTGGCTGCGGCTGTGGTGGTCGCAGCTCCTGGCTCTGGGGCACAGGCTCTGTAGTCGTGGCACCTGGGCTTCACTGCTCCCTGGCGTGAAGGGTCTTGAACCTGTGTCTCCCGTGTTGGCAGGTGGATTCTTTACCACTGAGTCACCAGGGAGGCCCTCACAAACCTTCCTATCCTTATATATTCTAGAGGAAACACCTTTCTCCTCAAAATTGTCACATCCAGTAAAGCAATTATAATTGGGCCAAACTCCACTGAGTGCATTTTTGATGGGATTTCTTTACTTCAAGCTAATACATCTTTGCCACTAAGCTCCCCGCTGGATAGCCCTGTGACACTGGAGGGCAGGACTGTGGGGGCAGGGGCTGCCTGTGCTCCTATGAACAAGATTATCTGGCGCCAAACTCGGGGAAGCACTGATTCTTAGTTGCCAGCCTTTGTTGGTGAGTTTATTTCCCTCACACTTTTAGAGACATTTATTTTGTGAACCAGTTCCCAAGTTTTTCACATTATAGTAACACTGCTTCTCAGGAGTCAAAGGCACAGAACTTCTAGAAAATTTTAATCTAGGGTCCCTGGGCCCTCGGAGGTTCCACAAGTTAAGCTCCTTCTTACACCTACCTGACTCTCACAGTAAAGCAAGACTTGTTCTGTTGTGTCTGACTCTTTGCAACCTCATGGACTGGAGCCCTCCAGGCCCCTCTCCAAGGAATTCTCCAGGCAAGAATACTGGAGTGGGCGGCCATTCCCTTCTCCAGCGGATCTTCCTGATCCAGGGATCAAATCCACATCTCCTACACTGCAGGACGATTCTTTTTTTTTTTTTCCTTTTGAACGATGTATGCAGAGTTTTTCTTTGTAAAGCACACACATCAAGGACCAGATTGCTGTTAGATCGCTGCACAGATGCAGTCCCGGTGACAGGCGGAACACTCAAGGACTACAGTGCCAGAAGTGAGTGTCCACTCTCACTCGGGGAGCTTGTCCTCGTCGGCAGAAAGACTGAGCCGAGCAGCCGTGATTTCCATGCCCCAGTCGTGTCCGCCTCTGTGCGGCCCCACAGACGGCAGCCCACCAGGCTCTGCTGTCCCTGGGGTTCTCCAGGCAAGAGTACTGGAGTGGGTTGACATTTCCTTCTCCAAGGAGGATTCTTTACCCCTGAGCCACCAGGAAGGCCCAAAACAAGACTAGTCAAAGCACCAGGGACGAAGAACAGAGGCGTCTTCTCTACTGCTCGTCAGGGGAGGTGGCTGCACAGCACTGTGGGGGGAAATGAGTCAGGGCAAAGGCTTCTGTTTGAAAGCTACTGAATTACAACAATGGAGCCTCAGCTTTCCTGTCTAAGTACAAGTGTCACTGACTTACGAGTCTGCAGTGGAAAACCAGAATCTAACTTTCTTTGTAGTTCTTCTCCAGGTAAAGCTATCTCAACAGAAACAGGTCTTTTTTGAATCCCAAACAGACAGGTAAGCTTTCCAAATGCCATAACAAGGTAAGGTGAACAGGAATGTGAAGGTGTTTCATACCAGCCCTTGATTTTAAAACCTGGCTTTTAAGTACAGTCAACACGTTACATGGTAACTGTGTACTGTGAGAGCCCCGATGCAACAAGTAAATGAGGTACATGTCTAAAAGCGAATCACTAGGAACCAGTTTGCCTTGAGGGCACTTTCAAGGATCTCTTCAATCTAAGACAGCTAGAACTTTATACACAGTAACCATGCCCCCAACATTTCTGAGCAGGAAAAGGCAATTCATCTTGAAAATGGTGAAAGGAATATAGTCCAGTGGGCGACATGAGGGACAAATGGACATTAAGGGCAAAACCTAACAACTCTGATGGATACCAGCACCAGAAAACACCCTACCAGTACTGATGAAACTTCTGCACGTAAAGATGGCTTCGGTTTTCCCTGGTGGCTCAGGCGGTAAAGAAATCCGCCTGCAAAGCGGGAAACCTGGGTTCAATCCCTGGGTTGGGAAGATCTGGAGAAGGGAAAGGCTACCACTCCAGTATTCTGGCCTAGAGAATTACCTGGACTTATAGTCCATAGGGTCGCAAAGAGTCACACATGACTGAGCGCCTTTCACTAACTTCACTTAGTTCACCAGTATGATCACCAGTAGGTGGGGTTGTGTTCTAAGTGTGTCAAACAGTTCCTTTTTGGCTTTATATTAAAGAAGTCAAGGAAATTTCTTAGGGAAATAAGGAACAGACTTATTGGCCTAGAAAGAACTGAAAATTGCTTTACCTGTCCACAAATAAGCATGGCATTGTGGCTACAGAGACACGGCAGAGAGGAGTCTGGCCTCGATTTTAAGAGGAGGCAATCACCTATCTGTCCTACTAGTACCACTACAAGGCTAGATGCTATAAAGTGCTGGAGGAATTCAGAAGAAAACCTCAGTTTGAGCTGGAATATCGGGAAAGGTTTTGTGGAAGATTTTAAGAAAGGATTTCGATAGGTAAAGATAGGATCAAAGCATTCCTGAGGGTAGAGCTGTGAACCTGGGCAGGCTCAAAAGAACAGAGGCCCCAGGGCAGTGAATAATCCACTTTCCACAAGGAAACCTTGGAAAGACAATGTGAGGCCAGACTTAGGAAGAAACTGAAGACAGTCTAAAAGCTAAAATCCGCAGTGCACTTTATACATTAGCAAGCGGGGGGGCCCACAGGGAAGGGTGTGCCCTTGTCTGAGCATTCAACCTGCAGGCAAAATAGTTGCTTAAAATTTCTGTTTATCCCCTAGGCATCAGATAGTTTTTGGGCCCCTGAGAACAGACTGTTTTCAGATTCTACTCCACAATTAGGTACAGTTTCAGGGAAACCTGCCCTAAGATGGCTGCTTACAGGCAACACACCAGTCCTTAAGGCTGATGCCCCAAGTACACGGAAGTTACTCCTAGGGTGAAGAAATTCCAGGGCGGCAATCCGTGTGTCAGCGCCCCGCCTGAATCCCAGCACTGCGGGGACGCTACTAAACAGCAGCAGCAGCAGCTGCGCCACAAGAGGCGATGCAAGCCTAGGTCTTAGTAAACAGCTGTAAACAGACCCCAAAGCCCCTTCACTTCAGAGAGAGCCATTCAGTCCAGTGCTCGCTTGATTCAAGCGGGGAGCCTATACATCCTTCCCCTGCTGTGTCTTCTCCCTCCGTGGGGAAACGCCAGGTCAACCTAGCAAAGCACTCTGCAGGCCTCCTGTTGCTCCTCCGACACCTGAAGCTCCCTAAGTGAAATTCGCTTCGTCCGTTTCCCACTCGCCTGCGTAGCGCCGGAAACCGAGAGGAAACGTGTCTATTCCATTAAAAACGGAAGGCTTGACCAAAAGCCTCAAACATAGGATGGCACCTATGAGAGATTTCTGAGAATGAAATTTCCTTTTTCCCCAAAGTACTTTAGATTTCGCTCACATTGCAGCATTTAGGGCCACCTTACACACAGGCCAACTGTCCACCAGTCCCCTTCCCCGCCGCCCAAGGTGGGGGCACTGTCACGGTCTAGTAACCGCGGGGCTCCTCAGGCTGCCGAAGGCGGGGGCTCTCCGCCGGACGGCGGCCCCGAGCC